>OY723391.1:18164592-18444592 GCA_963210295.1 Ophion ellenae | reverse complement strand
TACACACAAACATCGAAAAATAAATAAATACGATAAAACAATTTATCATCCGGTCCGCCCGATTACAACGACACATGGTGGCGGCGATAAGAACGAAAAGCTGGACGCTAAGCGGCTCACTTGCAGCCTACCAAATACGACCGTCGTTTCAAGACCTGTATTTAAGACCATGGTTACAAGATTTCGGCAGCTTTGTAAGGCAGAGAAAAAGGAATTGTATATTTTGGGAGTACAAATAAGTCGCCGCCGTTTGATAAAAGATGGCCCCACCAGCAGGTTATGGTTAAAATTGTCAGATGTAAAACGTCATGTCGTAAAGTTGGACATCTGGCAAGACCATAACCTTGGAATATTAGCGATTTGGTATCAGCATCACATAATTTTTTTCATGCGAAAATGTCGAGTTTTGAGCCGAATAAACGTCATTTGCGGCGACTCTTGCATTTGGCACGAATCTCCCTCCAATAATGCTTTTAATTCCGCGTCTTCTTCTCAGCCTTCCGCAGCCCCCGACACCGGCCGCTGAAATCGGCTCGGGAAATGTAGCTCGGAATTGTCGCCGAGTTTCGCCGCTTGTAGCGCTGGCAGGTACAAGACTGCTGTAATGGGATCTGGAGAGGGGATGGGTTTGTCTGTAGGGTGTAGGGCAACACTAAAAAATATGAATAATTTACAATATTTAAAACCGCTGTAATGAGAGGAGGGGGGTGGGTAGGTTAGTCACATTACCTGCCTATGACTTTTCGAAGTTTTACAACATATATAAGTACACGTCATCCGGTACGTTACACGTCCGCATGACGAATCTATGAAAATGGTCGTGTTCACCATTCACACCGTTTTTCAAATTACTGCACGAAAAAATCACTAAGCACACCGAATAATAAACTATATTGATAATTTTTTGGTTGACAACGTTTACACGGTTTACACGAATTCGTTACGCAAAGATAACTTTGAACGCTCAAATGAAACAACAATAATGGCTGTATGACGTATAGCGCCGGAGAAGGGGAAATCTCAAGCAGTCACGTCAGTGCCGGCGCCACGTACAGGGCACTAGCAGAATTAAGAAACGGCTACAAAACGCGAATCGCTTCGTCGTATGGGAAAAGCGGCCAGTGTCAGGGGGCTGACCTTCCGCTACGTTCTTTGTCTTCGACGTCCAACTCACCGTCCTTAAGGGAGACTGTGTTCTTGGAGTGCCATATTTCAGGGGTTTATATTTTATTTTTTTAAGGAAACGAGTAAAGCTTTTTGAGTGCGGTTTTTTTCTTGCTTTTATTCATGATATACAGAACGTTAAAAAAACTTTTTTTTTGAAAAAAAAAACCAAAATGGCGGCCGTTGCATCTCCGCGAAAACAGGTCCTCAAATCGCGGGAGGTAAACGGCTGACATCACTGCCCCCTCTTTGTTGATCTGAAACACAAATTCAAAGCATATTATCAATTTGTGACCCTTTGGTCATGGAATGACGGATGGGTTTTTCGTTTAGTACAAATTTCGGAAAATGGCGGCAATTAAAAAAAAAATCGAATTTTCGCGTTTTTTCGCATAAAAAGATAAATAATAAATGCAAAAATGTATCTATCGAAAAAACGATCCGTCATTCCGTGAAGACATATTTTTTGAGTATGCTCTCCAAATTTCAGGTCGATATGTTAATTACAGCGGTCAGGAGAATGTCAGCCATTTTTAAAAACGTGTTTTTGAGAAAAACGCGTTTAAAGTTTTGTAATGTGTTTACACAAATGTGTTTATAATTGCCGCTAATCGGCAATGCCTGGTCCATAGAGGCATCCCTCCTCTTCTTCTGGCTGCTCATGTTGAGCCGCTAACATCTCCCGCTGCATTTCAAGGACAAAGTCTCCCTTAAGTAGATTTTCGGTTCGCGCTACACTTACGAGAAACAAGCGCGCGTGCGGCTTCTAGCGGTTATTCCGAGAACTACGGGTTTCCTCACACCTATAATTTCGGTGGCGCTCGGCCATGATTTGGTTGAATTTTTTCAACCAAATGCGCAAGAAACAAATTTTATTTTCGCATAATCTTTTAACCAATTCAGACATTTGCTTAATATTTTTCAATCAAAATAAAATAATAATATTTTAACGAATAATGTACTTGGAAATCAATATCGGATATGGTGAAAAAAATAAAATAACATATTTACTCAATAGAAATTTTATCTGAATCAAACGAGCGAAATTCAATTTTTCTTGTGCACTCGAATCAACAATACTGATGTTATGAATTGAAACGCTCTTTTCGTTCGTTGCAGAAAATGCATTCAAAACTATATTATTTGTTCGCGATAATTTTTTAGATAGTTTCACTAATATATTGTTCTCGGCTAACAATATATCTTTTGAACGAAAAAAAACTTTCAATTTTATCATGTTATTAAAGTCAATAGCGTTTTGTTTGGACTAATAAATCCGATTATTTACACCAACAATTTTACAATTCAATTAACGAAATTTCATTCAATAACACCAATGATATTGGATCAATGATTGTTTTTCTCAGTGCAGAAATGGGAAAATGGAAACAAAGGAGGTCAGTGGGGAAACGAAGGAACTATGGGCACGGATAATGTGGGGGAATGTAGGGGAAAAAGGTAATAAGGGATATGGAGATGCTGCCGGATATGTAGGGAAGAGGAGGAGAATTTGGAACACATTTGCGGCTGCGAAGCGGTGAAGCCAGAAATGAGAGCGGAAGTAGTGGAAAGACTAGAAGAAGTTCTAGAATGCATGAAGGGGGGAAGAACTGAGACAAAAATTAAAGGAACTGGTAAGCAATAATCCCACGAAAGAGTTATGTGCATATGTAAAAGAATTCGAGGAGTTGATGAAACAGGTAGCATGAAGAGAAGGAAATACCAGTAGATAAAATTTTACGAAAACGAGAACGCATGGACATCATTTTTGAGAAGAGATGAGAAGCAGGCGAACAAAACCGGATTCGTTCACACTGCGTAAATTTTTTTTCGTGTTCTTCGCGCATACCTTTATTGGCTCCCGAAATGTTTTGAATCAAATCCGGCTCAAAACACCTCAAATACTTGTTCAAAACTGCCTTTTCAAGAAGGGCAATTTCTAGGCACGAAAACATAAAAATAAGAATTGACGTAGTGTGGACAAGTCCGGTTTTGTTCGCCTACTCTTCAAAACTCAAGGAGAAGGAAGTGTCAGAAGGCCCTATGTGTAAACACCCTTAAAGGGTATACCCTGGAAATAAAGACTTCTGCGACTACTACTACTAATACACGTAAACAAATTACTTACTAAAAGACTAATGAGTAAAAAGAAGATAATTTTTGTCCGAATTTTTTCTTTATCGGGCGATTATTTTTATTTAAAAATTATAAAAGATGTTCGAGATGATGGCCTGTCACTTACAAACGTAAAATAAGACGGCAAATGAATCTTTTATAAACTAAAAAGAGAACCTCTCTTGACATAAGCAATTCGAATAACAATGCCCGTCATGTTCCTTATCATACGTGACAAAAGTAGCCTACATAGTTATGTAAAAAATTGCTCTGCTTTCGAAAAAAAAAGTTTTAAAAACATCCGAATATAATTGACAAATAAAAAAAAATGTAGACGAAAGTACTCTGTTCTAGGCACAATAAACTGCCGCTATAAAAATATTGGAATAATTTCTAATCTCACCTTGAAATCACCTTCAGTACGTCCAGTAAATTAAAAAACTTATTTCGCCATTTTACGAGGCCCGGTTGAAATTCCGAACTTTGAATGGTCAGAACACTCAAAACTCCGATAGAAACCCCGAAAGATCAAAACTCCGAAAATCTTAACACCGTCAAAATAATTCGGCCTGGGAAGTTTTAAGGGAGATTTTGTCCTTGAAATGCAGCGGGAGATGTTAGCGGCTCAACATGAGCAGCTAGAAGAAGAGGAGGGATGCCTCTATGGACCAGGTATTGCCGATTAGCGGTAATTATAAACACATTTGTGTAAACACATTACAAAACTTTAAACGCGTTTTTCTCGAAAACACGTTTTTAAAAATGGCTGACATTCTCCTGACCGCTGTAATTAACATATCGACCTGAAATTTGGAGAGCATACTCAGAAAATATGTCTTCACGGAATGACGGATCGTTTTTTCGATAGATACATTTTTGCATTTATTATTTATCTTTTTATGCGAAAAAAACGTGAAAATTCGATTTTTTTTAAATTGCCGCCATTTTCCGAAATTTGTACTAAACGAAAAACCCATCCGTCATTCCATGACCAAAGAGTCACAGATTGATAATATGCTTTGAATTTGTGTTTCAGATCAACAAATAGGGGGCAGTGATGTCAGCCGTTTACCTCCCGCGATTTGAGGACCTGTTTTCGCGGAGCTGCAACGGCCGCCATTTTGGTTTTTTTTTCAAAAAACAATTTTTGTAACGTTCTGTATATCATGAATAAAAGCAAGACAAAAACCGCACTCAAAAAGCTTTACTCGTTTCATTTAAAAAAATAAAATGTAAACACCTGAAATATGGCACTCCAAGGACAAAGTCTCCCTTAAAAGTTTCAAAATTTTCAATAAATCGACGAATTTTTCCAAGATTTTTTGTTTATTCAGAAGTGATTTTGCGTCAATTTTGAAAATTGTCTAGACAATGTTATACGTTCTACATCATTTACAGTCACAACTGTGAAGACTTTCGCTGGCATGATCTCGACATGAGAGCCGAGTTGAAATTCCGAACTTTGAATGCGCGGACGGTTTAAAATTCATAATTTTAATGTTTCGAAATTACAAGGTTCGTCAAGATTATGCCAGCGAAAGTCTACACGGTTGACTGTAAATGATGTAGAACGTATAACATTGCTTAGACAAATTTCAAAATTCACGTAAAATCACTTCTTAATAAAAAAAATTCTTGAAATAATTCGTCGATTTATTGAAAATTTTGAACCTTTCAAAACTTCTATAGCCGAATTATTTTGACGATGTTTAGATTTTCGGAGTTTTGGTCTTTCGTGTAAAATTCTTTCGGAGTTTCGATCGTTCGGGGTAGTATATTTTCGGAGTTTTGAGCGTTCTGATCATTCAAAGTTCGGAATTTCAACCCGGCCCCCATTGTACTCCTCGTCTGAATATACTCTATACGTGTCTTGGGATTTTTCGATTAACTTCTCTTTTCTTGAGTTATTTCGATGCCTCGAGATTCATGGGACACCCTGTATACGTTCGTTCACAGAGATATAATATCGTAACTACCTATTTAATCGTCTATCTCACCGTCAGGCGTGTGCGAGATCCGACCCTCTTCCGGTGCTCGCCCAAACGGTATAACGTCCTGATATACACACATTCGACGATTAAAAAACGAGAGAGTGAATTCATTACTATTTATGAATGAAAATATGCTCATTGTCCTCGTTACGTGAGAAAAAAAATCGAGAATTTCCCGCGTGCGAATGCCAGAAAGAAAGTAGAGAGAGGGAGAAAGAAAGACTCGCGATTAACTTGTGAAACGTGCCGAGTGTGTGACTCATATTTTTCAATTGTTTTTCCCGGATTTGACACATGCCATAACTTCATGGTTATTCCCGGACTCGCGTCGCGTAAAAGAAACGAATAAAATGAAAAGCGCGGTCTCCGTTGCTGCCAACCGCTATCGCGTAAGACGATATACCGTTGCGATAATTGCTTTCCATAATGGAGCGTGCCTGCTGTGCTTGTTCTTTGTTATTTTAAGTGTTTTTTTAAATTTAGGGGTGAGATTTGTTTTTTTTTTAGTTTGTTTATTCCAAAGGTAAGCGTGAGGCATCTTTAAGCAGGTTGGGGCGTTAGCCACGGTCCGAGATTGTATTTTGAAAAAATATATGTTATTGCCTAGACTATACTGAAGCTTTACGATTTTTTTGAAATTTTTTCACCACAAAATACTAGAGCAAAAAAAAGTTCGTTGTGTGTAATTTTACGTGCGGTTGGATGGGGAAGATGTTCATGCTATGGTGATGTAATTTGTTTGGCTGGTTAGCACCAAGATAAACCATTTCTAACCACGCATTAACGCAAACTAAATTTTCGTAAACATTTGGAAAAAAGAACCCATTTTGCCCATCGTAAACCATGCATACTCAATATTGAACCATCAAGGTTTGATAGAAGATTACGAATCTTGGCTGGCAAATAAAGAGCATTGATGTCAACGAAGTTGCCGTATTTCGTCAATACTCAATATTGATTAATGGTAATAATAAATCATCTCGTGACCTCAATACAAATAGGCATGATCAAAAAGGTCTCAAAATTTCTTTCTGAGTTGGATAAAATATTCGCTCACGCACTTTTTAAAGTAACAACTATAGATGAGGACTTTTTCAAGTTGGTAGCAACACAAAAGTTTTTTCATTTACGTTATAAAAATATAAAAACAGATCATTCTGCCCTTTGATTATTATTATTGTTTTAAATTAACAATACAGAAAAATCTATACCTCGTATGCAATTTTTCGAGGTTCATTGAAAAAAATATTCATAAACAGTCATTTGACTCGACTGGACCGCTCCAACCTCCTTAAAGATTCAATGGTACGAGATTAAAAAAATTCTATTTATTATTTTAGACGCTTTGTTGGAATAACCGTAAAGTATCGGTGTAGACTGTAGAAGTCTTATCGCGACCCGCTGGCAATCACAGGAAAAGTGAACACCCCGCTCCGCCGTTTTCACCTCACCGCCATGCTTCGTCACCATACGTTGCGGCGTTCAGTTAGTTACGGTGATAACGGTGATAACGAAGTGGTCTGCTATGAATCAAATATATTACTCAGCGGAATTAAACGAATACGTTTCTTGTGACGCCCAAACACACACACACACACACACACACACACACACACACACACACACACACACACACACACACACACACACACACACACACACACACACACACACACACACACGCTCACACACACACACACGCTCACACACACACACACACACACACACACACACACACACACACACACACACACACACACACACACACACACACACACACGGTCACACACACACACGCACGCTCGCTCGCACACACACACACACGCTCACACACACACACGCACGCTCGCTCGCAGACACACACACACACACACACACACACAGACACACACACGCTCTCACACACACACACACACGCGTGCTCTCTCACACACACACACACACGCTCACACACACACACGCACGCTCGCTCGCAGACACACACACACACACACACACACACAGACACACACACGCTCTCACACACACACACACACGCGTGCTCTCTCACACACACACACACACACACACACACGCTCACGCACACACACACGCTCACACACACACACGCACGCTCGCTCGCACACACACACACACACACACACACACACACACACACACACACACACACACACACACACACACACACACACACACACACACGCTCACGCACACACACACGCTCACACACACGCACGCTCGCTCGCACACACACACACACACACACACACACACACACACACGCTCACACGCTCACACACACACACACACGCTCACACACACACGCTCACACACACACGCGCGCGCGCTCATGTATTTTGCTAAGCCGGGACTAACGATCGTCAGTTATTTTGCGGCGTGAGGGGCACCCCACTATAGGGTCAATAGCAGCGACGCCCCACGGTAACCCTGTAATGAGAAAGTGCACACTGCTGTGCTAGAGATATATACACCCACACATATACATTATTCCAACTGACACAACTGAGCTTTCGCCTGAGAAAAAGTGAAAAGGTGTTCATTCATTTTCGAATTCTTTTTGTTCGTGATATTAAACCAAACTAATCGTATTTTTACAAAACTCTCAAAAGACCTAAATTTCACTTAATGAGGCATTGAATGTAAAAAAACATTCAAATATAGTCAATGTTTTAACTCAAAATGAAGAATGCAGAGACGACTTTTAATGAGCGAATCATTGGTTAATTGGAAAATGAGTTTAGACAAAGGCTTGTGATAATAAACGAATCTTATTTTGATTTAAAAAACCCTTGAATTTTCATTTATCACTTTATTATTAATTTTTAGGGAACTACGGTGACAAATTAACTAAAGCACTTGCATAAATCGTCCTAAAATCAGTATTTCGGTGAAGTCTACCACAAGAAAAGGTTAGGTTATCGCTACGAGCATGGCCACGGTCATAGAGTGGGAGTTAGGGGAAGGACGCATCGGACAAATAACTGGTCGACATTTCGCAAAATAGATGACAGTAGACTGTGTACGTGTATATATTTATATACACGGTCAACAAACAGAGAAATTTATATTTGAATAAATTCGACGTAATTAAAGTATGCAAATTCAATTTTATTCGGCGATATTCAGCTTTCTCTAGGTTTGCCATAACTCAGTTTCTAATGACCGATTTGAGGGTTTACAAAGGTTTATGAAAGGATTTTGGTTCTATGAGAAAAAGTCCCTGGAAAATCTAGGAATCTTAACCGCGAGGGGTAAGTATTATGAAAACCCCGAAAAATATGTTCTTTCGCCCCCTCTTCCCTTTCTGCGCATCTTCTCGCGTTCCCTTGGACCCCCTCCAGCGTTACCAACTACTACAAAACGTTTCCCCTAGGATCAATTCGAAATCCCCGTAAATTTTCCTTCGAACCCCCTCAAATTCCGAATAGGCATCCTTGTTTGATAGAAACATTCAGCTATTAATAAAAAACACTCGGGCAGGAAGAAATTATGATTTTATTTACATAGGTGTATTTTCATTATGCAACTTGTGATCTAAATAAAAATTAAAAATCAACACACACTGGCGAAATTTTTTCGGCCAATTCATAAGCCTTGTGATGGTGTTATTAAATATAAAAATAGACATTTTTACATGAAGAAACATTTTTATATAAAGATGTTTGTTTAACTGTTAGAAAAATTTAGTATCGACGTTTGTTGGCTAACTTCGAGGTTAATAAGTCTGAAAGTTTTATGCCAGAAATGCTAAACGGATTTCTGAATTCTGAAATTCTGAAATTTTCTTCTGAAATTCTAAAATTATAAAAATTTGCTCTGATTTCCAACTGTACAAAACATCGAATATTTCGTCAAAGGCTTAAGGGGTTAGGCCACAGTAACGGGTATAAAATCATGTGCCAAATTAACCATTTTTTTCGTATGAAAAAGCGATTCACTCATTAAATCAATTACACATCTATTTAGTATGAATATCAAGCTGTTACAAAATATATATCTTTTTTCAATGTACAAAATGGCGGAATACTCATATTTTCTTTTGTTTTTTTTAAGCGCTCCGCGGCGTGACATTTAGCATCCACAATTTTTTACCTAGAACAAAAAACAAAAGTTCTCGTCAATCTACATTAGAATACCTAGAGAAGTACGTACGGAATTTAAATACCATTGTTTTATTCAAAAGGTGTAGGTATTTGAATTGAGTTGTAAGTATTTGAATGAATTTTTAGTGAAAAATGTCGTATAAAACAGCTCAAAAAATGAAAAGTTTTCGATTAATCAGAAATTCCGTAGGTACGTCTCTGCGAAATGCAATGAAGAACATAACTTTTTAATTTGAAGTAAATCGAGTGAAAATTGGTGAAGTTATTTGTCACGCCAATTGGAAAAAAGCTGTTTCTAGAAAAACGCGTTTAAAGTTTTAGGTACACTATGGCCGTGGCAAAGGTGGGCTTACGTTATACGCTCAAAGTCGGTGAAAAACAAATTTTCTTGCTATAAATCGAATAGCAAGTTATTCTTATGATGATAAAGCACCTTTTTAGCGAGAAAAAAAATCGATTTTTTGAAAATTCTACTGTGGCCTTAGCTCTTAAGTATCATGTTGCGTTTTGCTATTGCCTGCACTTTTGTGATCATACATTTTGACGTTGAATAATTTGAGCATACGAGTGCAAAGGAACGAATGTGACACAGAATCCGCAGTCTCTTTGTAATGTAAATCTTACCATCATGATATTTTGAAGTACTTCAAGAGACAGTTTATTGCGTAATTTATTTTCAATTACGCTGTACGTCGAAACAGCACGTTCGATACTCGCATTTGAAATTGGTAATATGAGTAGTGCCATTGAACATTTTGCGATATTTTCAAATTGCTTTTCTCCAGCCGAATCACAATCTTGAAATACCTCTGAATAAAATTCAACGGAATTGGTTACATTTGACCACGACTTATTTTGCAATTGATTCCATTCCGATTCTATATCATTTTCATTGCCGCATAAGTGAGTTCGGTGAAATTTAGTAAAAATGTCAGGTAAACTGGGTTTTACTTGAGATAATGCGACTCTAGGATGGAGATGGGCCATCGTCTTTAGAGTAGAGAAATCATCTGGCAATCTTTTTTGAATTTCTCGCACCATAGTACACAGAAATTTCTTGCACCTTTCTTTGACATCTGGTAAGTCTTTTTCTTTTTTTTTGTTTTTTCCTTAGGTACACGCTTTTCGCGTTTATTACCTATTCTTTCCCATCATTATGACCGTTCTTTTCTCTACTGTTTACTCCTTTTTGTCTCCATCTTTCTCCCGGTTCCCCCCTGTTGCGGCCGCAGCCGACTTCCCCCTCTGTATTATATTCATCATGACATTTCTGTCATGTGTATAGGGAAACTGCGGAAAACCTATACCAATACAGCCGGTCATCGAGTTCGCCCCCCAGTCGTGGAACTAGTCTTATTTCGCCGCGAAATGCCGAAGAAAAACATTTCACGACGAAATGTACGCGACTGGGATTCGAACTCGGGACCTCCCGGTCCGCTGGTTTAGTGGCGAGCACGCTAACCACTAGACCATCGCACCAGTTGACATCTGGTAAGTCTTTCTCGTCAATATTTCGTGCAATGGAATGAAACTCGTAGTCAAAATACATCGCTGAAGTATGCATTAGATGGGACTGAAAATCAAAATCCGCTAATTCACTGTCACATAATTTCTGTAGACTCGATGGTACAACAAGTTTTTGGAGTAAGCTTTTGAACATCAAAAATAGATCTTCAAGAAATGGAATAGGTTCCACGTGGTCACTTTGAAAAAGTA
The DNA here is from genome assembly GCA_963210295.1 of Ophion ellenae. NCBI lineage: Eukaryota > Metazoa > Arthropoda > Insecta > Hymenoptera > Ichneumonidae > Ophion > Ophion ellenae. The sequence goes on along the minus strand of OY723391.1, from coordinate 18,433,482 downwards.
AATTCAATTACGTTATACTACTACGCGTTATGTACGTTATGAATATAATTTTTTTAAAAAGAAATTAACTTAAATTTCATGCCCCCAAAAAAAACCTCCGTAAAAATGTACCTCCTAACAAAACCCCTTTCCATCTATCTTTCCCGTGAATTTGAGGGAGAAACCCCCAAGTTGGCAATACGGGCCCCTTGTCGCCCTGAGGGAGTGCGCACGGGAAGGGGAGGAGTGGCAAGGGAGGCCGAGGATTAGCGAGGAAACGCGAGAGATGACAAGGGAAGACGAAGGTCGGCGAGAGCGGAACGAGGGAAGGCGAAGTATAGAGAGGGTCGGCGAGGGATAGCGAGGGATGTAGGCGAGGCTCCTTCTTTCTGTCTATGTAACTTTCTCATATAGATTTTAATTTTGCATTTAAAACGTATTGACCGTCTTTTATTAATTGTCAACTTATTAATCGGTTTACTGCGTTATATTATGCACACAATGCCTGACTATATTCTTAAGGCCTTAGGCCACAGTAACGGGCATAAAATCATGTGCGAATTTAACATTTTCTTCTCGTATGAAAAAGTGATTTACACACCAAATTAATTACACATCTTTTCAGTATGAATATCAAGCTGTTAGAATTTCTTTTTCGATTTACAAAATGGCCGTTTACTCGAAACTTCTCGAAACAGCTTTTTTCCAATTGGCGTGACAAATAACTTCAACAATTTTCACTCGTTTTACTTCAAATTTAAAAGTTATGTTCCTAATTGCATTTCGCAGAGAAGTACGTGGTTTTTCGGAAGAAAGTTTTTCGGAACAAGCTTTCTCAGAACTATTGATTAATAGGCGTGAACATGGCTGATTTTTTTTTTACGAAATATAAACAGTCCCCAAATGGTCTTCTTCGCAATTTCAGGTTACCGACTGAACATGTTTTACATTAAGCCAATCATACACGCTTTCGCATAGCATAGCATAACGTAGCATAAGATGTTTCGACCAATTGCGTAGTTCTATGCGCGTATGTGTATACGCTCATAAAGCTACGTGATTGGTCGAAACATCTAACTCTTCGTTATGCTATGCAAAACGAGGGTAATCTATGCGCGTATACACGTACGCGCAAAGAGCTACGCGATTGGTCTTAACACATCTTATGCTACGTTATGCGGTGCTATGCAAAAGCGTGTGTGGTCGGCTTTATATTTCATTAGCATGGGATTGAAATGGCTCGGTCGGTAGTGGAGATTCAAAATGTGTGTTTTTCGGGGTTTGCAATGTTGTTTTATGAAAGTAGTACTGCCGCCGATTCCATGCGGCCTAAGAATAACTTAGTCCGAAAACTAAATGAAGCTCTGGCCATAGTTGGATCTAAAAATTGAAGTGAGGATAAAGAATTAAAGGTTCAAATTGGCAAAAAATGTCCACTTTGACCATCAAGTTGCACGACCTGACTATATTTCTATTGATATTTGTTGGAATGAAATTTGTTTTTAAGAAATGATGAACAAATCCCAACTTTGGCGTTCAATTTGCCATTGTATCCTTTCAGTGGCCAATCGCAGTCCTATTCGACTACAAAATGTTATATTTACAGTAAAAGTCACTGTCAAAAGCTTATCTTCTGATTAGAATTCATACAGATCAAATTGATTAGCAAACGACATATTCGTGTTCAGCCAATCACATGTATAGTACTGTTCACTGTTCACTGATCCGTCGGATGCCTATGTGACCAAACGGAGCCATTTTTCGATCGACGTTATTAGAGAATGGCCTACAAAACGTTATAATGAAAGGACCAATCGCCGCAAATGACATGGTGAATTGAAAATTTAGAAAGTTTACGTGGTATCCGGCTAACTTCATGGTAGTACTGCTTCCTCGGGTAATATGACCGTCCGTCGACAACTTCACTGCATGTACATTTCTTTCCCAAATGATGATCCAAATATTTAAGACCCGGTCGCACGACTGGAGTTAATCTGAGTTTAGAGGAGAATTAAGCAATCAGCGCACTAATCTCGAGGTAACTTGAGTCGTGGACCGGAGCCTTAAGGCAACGTGAATAAAGTCGCTCAGTCGGTAAAAAAATCGCGTTGTGCATTTTCTTCCAGGATAAATAATATTTCGAGAAAAACAAGAGTCTCGCTTTATTGTTATTTTATTGGAGCACCAACGAGGCTGTCCTTTCCGAAATGTTGAACGTCTGGGAGAAAAGGAAAAAACGGATTTTCAGCAATCTCTCTCGCACTCGTATATCACGTGGTACAACTTTGGCCAATCGATCACACCATCAGCCACGTCAAGCGACCAACAAACGTTTCGTGAAACGATAAAAAACTAAATATTTAGAGTCGAGCCGGTAACTTCCCAGTTATATTGGACTTTCATTCTACTGTTGAAGATCGTTCTCAAAATCACAAACGATTAGTGGGTTATGCCTAGTTGTAACAGTCGAAAAGAGCGCATTTGCGGGTTTTGTTTTTAGAACATCGTGATGATAAATTGCTACAAAAACTATGTATTTGAAAAAGTATCATCTGAAGAACACTGTAATTTTTGTGTGTAAAAATATTTAATTATATTCCGAATAGTTCCGACGGGCGTCAACATAACAGCCTATAACGCCGATCACACACGTTTTTGCCTAACATAGCATAAGATGTTTCGACCAACCACATCGCTCGATGCGTGTATATATAGAACAACACAGAGTGGTCACAGCATTGCATAACGTAAATTTGAAAAATCCGTATGGTCGGCATTTTACGTCGTGTTATGCTAACGGAACTATGGACTGCTACGGACAGCCTATCGCAAGCGGGCAGCCTGTCATAGCAACAGCGTCCGGCGTCACAGCAGTAGCGCGATTCTGTAACTCGTTATAACTCGATAGGCTCAGTAGCGACAGTTTTCGTTATCGTTAACTAGCGACAGCCAATAGAGGCCCCCTTTCTTCTCTGATTGTGCATGTGATTGGCTGTAGCAACAGCCAATAGTAATTTATCTATAACGAAAACTGTCGTAACCGGGTTATAACGAGTTACAGAATCGCGCTACAGTAAACTGCCGTAACCGTACGAGCGTTGAAAATGGAAGTACAGTAAACTCTCCCTTATTCAACGCTCTGTAGTAGGCCGTGCCCCCGCAATTCTCTCTGGTGGCAACACAACAAACGGAGAAGCGTTACCCCCACTTTCCTTTACTTATGGAAAGGCACGAGGGGTGCAATCATAACCTCAATTTCAGCATAAAACTTTCTACTTCGTAATTCCAAAAGTCATAAAGAACACGAACGAAAAAAGAAAAGCGAAAAGTGTACCGCTTTCAATTAAAAAGGTTGCATTAGAAACTATCTAAAACGGAATGTTAGTTTCCGATATCGCCAAAAGTGTGGGTGTAGCGGAATAAACGGTCCGACACTGAAAAAAAAACAGAAAGTAGCTCTAAATGAATGGACCAAAAAGTGCGAGAATGTTTGCGATACAAGAGGAAAAAAGTGTAAGATTGCGCGATCCAGTCAATAAAAAGCTGGATAATGCTGTGTGGTTGGTTTACACAACAGAGAAATACTGGAGTTCCTCTCAGCGCTCGAGTTTTGAAGTTCAACGCACTTTTTGGAAACAATATTTCATTATGATTTAGTCCAAAACTTATTTACCTTCAAACAATAATAAAGTATTCTAATCTGAAATAACCTAGTAAAAGTGACATGTGAAATTCGAATATTTATCCTAAGTTAACTATGTGCGTTTTCCAACTACGACACAATGCGACACAGTCCACATATTTCTGGTGTATTCCTTTGCCCGGATTGGCTGTTAATGCCAGAAATATATACACTGTGTCGCACTGTGTCGTACTTGGAAAACGCACGACATCCCGCCACACTCATCGCACAGTAGCTTGTGGTGGGGGACGCTCTCTAGCAGGCTACTCTCTCTAGTACCACGGAATTCAGTCCCGAGGGCGTTGAGTTACGGAGAGTTCACTGTAATGCACCTGGTTAGACAAATGGCTAGGCCACTTGAAGTATTTCTTTAACGAACTCGAATATTGAACAGTTAATTGATTTTCGTCTATATTTAAGTAAAAATACATCGCCGTATACTGGTAAAGTTGAAGAAGATAATGACCCGATTAATACCATTTTTACTAATGCAGAAAACCCCAAAACAAAATAAATCAATAATTACAAAATAAATATTCATTCAATTTGGGAACGTGCATATGTACAAAATTTTTACTTACCGCCATTAATTAATCCGAAGACTGTAGAAACTGGAAAAGAGCTTACCCGACCAATCGAATCATTCAAATACGCCACTAATACGTATACAAAAAAAGGGATGAATAAATGTAACAAAAAAGTATTTAACGCATCTGAATTAATAAACCATTTTGTTACCTGGAAATAAAAACTCGTTTAAGACTCGGACCCTGAAGCTTGGGGTTACCAAACTTGGTGCTAACGATTTAGCCAAACTACGATTTGGTAATTTGGCATAAAGATGGTTTATGTTTATCATAGCTGCTTGGTTCTATAGAATTGTTATATGATAAGCCAATGACCTCAATTATGATGGTGTATGTCAATCATTTTGGTCTTCAGTAAGCTTATTATTTGTTCATTTGTTTTTTTTTAATTCGTATGCCTATCAAATATGCGATAAACTAGATTAGGACACGGTCGACGACGCATGCGCCTCCATCAAGGAAGTGAGAGAGAGACAGAAGCTATTATGTCCTTCTCGCACCGTACCCTTCAACAGCAATGCCACGTAGTGGCGAAAAATGTAAAGAAACGTGGATCGGCCAAGCGTACCTACCAAATCGTGGTCGTTTTCAGACCTGTATATCCATGGTATAAGGCCGTGGGCTAGACAAATGTTCTATGCTATGCACTTGTGTGTCTTGAGCAGGGGGCTGGCACCTTCTATCCCTTACCGTATATGAAAATGGTACGCTTTTGGACCGCTTCATTTAGTTCTACTACCTCTCCCCGTGGCGCTCGTCGTCTTCTGACAATTTCTTATTGCACAGGCGCGCGGCCCGCACTGCCGCATACACCATATTAAAACATCAGTGTTGGTGATATATGGGTATTCCCCCCTTATATGTCAGCGTGCGTACACATCCAGAGCCCTTGTGCGCGCATCAGGATTGTTCAGCCCCATGACACTGGGTATTATTCCTATGGCAATAAATTACTCGCGTGTTGTCCGAGATGTTTGATTGCGCTACAGTCCACGTCGTGGCGCCTGTAGTCGTCTGCTCGGTTTTATTTATGCATGCGCGTTCCATGCTCGATATAATAATAACATTTTCGGAGTATTTGGAGTTTTACACGTTTTACGGTTGTGTTGTGACTTGTGGCTTGTGAGTAAAATAAAATTTTCAGAACATTTTAAATGTCAAAAAATCAATCCGCGATCCGTGAAGTGTATTTTTGTTTACCATGACGTACTTTCTGTATTGTGTGGAGGTTATACTTATCAAACAACGCTGAGCGGCAATTGATAATTTAAAAACTATTCAAGGGAAATAAATATAATTTAATTGGTTTTTTTCCTTAGGTACACGCTTTTCGCGTTTGTTACCTATTCTTTCCCATCATTATACCGTTCTTTCCTCTAACTGTTTACTCCTTTTTGTCTCCATCTTTCTCCCTGTTCCCCCCTGTTGCGGCCGCAGCCGACTTCCCCCTCTGTATTATATTCATCATGACATTTCTGTCATGGGTATAGGGAAACTGCGGAAAACCTATACCAATACAGCCGGTCATCGAGTTCGCCCCCCAGTCGTGGAACTAGTCTTATTTCGCCGCGAAATGCCGAAGAAAAACATTTCACGACGAAATGTACGCGACTGGGATTCGAACCCGGGACCTCCCGGTCCGCTGGTTTAGTGGCGAGCACGCTAACCACTAGACCATCGCACCAGTTCGGAAATAAATATATTTTTCCTCATATTTATATGTATCGATTTATTTCTTTAAATTTCCATACTTGTCAAGAAACGGACACCCACGGATACACTTACTGCCTGGTCCCTAGCTGCCAAAGAACAAATACATCTCTACTCACATCATTTTAAACGATTAAAATAATCATATTATAATAAGGATTATTATGAACATTTTCTCCATTGTTTGGTGGGTTCGGCTGGTTCACAAGTTATAGGGTATATATATCGTTATCGAGCAGGTGACTACTAGCGCCACACGTGGCAGCGATTGAAAATAAAAACGACGGACATTATGCGAGCCATGTATGCAGGGAGGCTAGAGTGGGAGGAGTCCGATCTCTTATGGAGGGACTTGAAAAAAGTGGCTACAAAAATGTGGTCAAACTGGGATGGCGCCACTATTGCTACGACCTCGAGAAGTGAGCTGCGTGTGACAGAGACGGAACAAGTAAATAATGAGAAGTGAGCTGTGCATAAGGCAGCATGATATTTGAGAAGTAGGCTGCGTGCGAGAGAGATGCAAAGTGATATATAGCCAGATTGCGCGCAAAAGTTACCCCCACTCTAGCCTCTTACGCGCCCATCACACAATCATAGTAGCGCGTGTCCGTGAGCGAGCGACGCTCGGACATCTTCGGAAAGAGCCGAGCGCGCCGAAGTTTCCCAACCGCGCCTTCGGCAGCTACACCAATCCATGGACGCTGAGCACGTTCATGTGCGGCCAAGCCGAAACGAAGGCTTCGAGGGAAAAAGCAATCTGAGCACGACTCGCGCGTGACGTCATCCGACGGAACGCGCGAGGCTTTTAGATGATTTCAATGCTTATTTAGCTCTTGATTCTCTGCGTTATCAATGTATACAAAAAAATGTATCGCGCACCCTGATCGCTTATTTTTTTAGTTTATACGTTAATTTAAATATAATAATTAATCCAAATTACAACTTATTTATCTTCTAAAAAATTGTTTACGCTTTACTCACACCCGTCCTTATGCCAAATAAATGATAATTCGTAAAAGTCAGCGGAAATATATTTATATTCATATTATTATATTAATTCTCATACGTTCATCAAGCGATAAAACATTATCCCCAAATACAAGCCAATCATCCATCCGGCCGCGAATCGTAACTTACGAGAATGAATATAATAATACGACTATAAATAATTTCCGCTTACTTTTATGAATTACAATTTATTTGGCATAGGGACGGGTGTGAGTAAAGCGCAAACAATTTTTTAGAAGATAAGTTGTAATTTATATTTATTATTACATTTAAATTAACGTACAAACTAATCAAATAAGCGGTCGGAGTGCGCGATAAATTTTTCGACACTAAAAGATAACTAATTAAAATAATAATGATAACTAATTTAACAAGAATTAATAGTGATAATAATTTTAAAAAAAGCACTGAGGGCGGGGAACGATCCTGCGCCCCTGCGGACCGAAGCCAAGAACGCCACCAACGGGACCATCCCATCGCTTGTAGAATATGCACTTTCTGGTACTGACGATTCGCGGCCGGATGGTTGATTGGCTTGTTTTTGGGGATAATGCTTTATCGCTTGATGAAAGTATGAGAATTAATATAATAATACGAATAAAAATATATATCCGCTTACTTTTATTAATATTAATTTATTCGGCATAAGGACGGGTGTGAGTAAAGCGTAAACAATTTTTTAGAAGATAAATAAGTTGTAATTTGGATTCATAATTATATTTAAATTAACGTATAAACTAAAAAAATAAGCGATCAGGGTGCGCGATACATTTTTTGTATACATTGATAACGCAGAGAATCAAGAGCTAAATAAGCATTGAAATCATCTAAAAGCTCGCGCGTTCCGTCGGGTGACGTCACGCGCGAGTCGTGCTCAGATTGCTTTTTCCCTCGAAGCCTTCGTTTCGGCTTGGCCGCACATGAACGTGCTCAGCGTCCATGCATTGGTGTAGCTGCCGAAGGCGCGTTCGGGAAACTTCGGCGCGCTCGGCTCATTCCGAAGATGTCCGAGCGTCGCTCGCTCACGGACACGCGCTACTATGATTGTGTGATGGGCGCGTAAGAGACTAGAGAGGGGGTAATTTTTGCGCGCGATCTCGCTGCACTGCTTGCTGGGATGCGTATTCGATCCTCTTCCATCCCTTTTACCCGACATCGATATTCAGCTTACTTCTCGAGGTCTTAGAGATAGTGGCGCCATCCCTTTTTGACCACATTTTTGTAGCCACTTTGAAATGCACAGATCGGCCTCCTCCCACTCTAGCCTCCATGCATGTATGACTGATGAGGTTTGTTCGCGCTAGCTGCACTCTATACTCGGGAGTGTAAACGGAACTAGGGCAGTGTCTAGGAAGTGCAGTTTATTTCCTCGCGGGTAAGCAACTCTAGCGCGAACGCGATAGTGTACAAGAAACATGGCGGCGACCTAGTGGACCACACCTTAACCTCAAACAACACATGAGATTACGGAGTCTCATCTAACCGTTAAAGAGATATACCGTGTAACCTCAAGGTTGTTGATCTCGTAAACTGATTACAATGGACGGTGTTATTGAAATTATTAACTTGTACTTCTAATTGCGCTCAGAATGAATGTATTGATACCAGTTTTACATAGAATGGAGTGTTAGTGATACGATCGTAGAAATCCAAAGCCTTCACAAATGCACACGTTGTTGTCAGCATCAACGACTAAGCCGCCTTCTGAATCTCGGAACAGCACTGCTGACTTAATTTTTTGCTCCTGTTCCATGTGAGCTTCTGTTTGCGTTGATAGTAGATTGGAACGTATTGTGATACTGCGAATTTATAATAAACACTTGTCATTATATCTTGTCAATTTTTTTATCACCTTGATCAATAGAAATTCATAATTATAATACTTTGTTATTTTGAACCTTTATTATTGGTTGTTTTTCATAATAAATGAGAATTTGTTTGTGATTGCGTTATACATTTTAGGACATGTCAATTTTTTAATCACCTTCATCGATATCGATTGATAAGTATAATAGTTTGTTATTTTGAACCTTTATTATTGATTGTTTTTCGTAATAAATGAGAATTTGTTTGTGATTAGCTGAAATATTTTAGGTTATGTCGTACTCACCTCTGTATACACTCACTGACAGTTTCGCTGGTTATGGGGTTATTATAGTAATATCACTGTTACACTTTTCGTGCACTTTTACACCTCGTCAAGATCGAGTGTAGAAAGTCTAGGGTTATTGGCACGAAAGTGTAGCTACACTCGTAACGCGAACAGCGGCGCGTGACGTCATTTCCGTTAAAACGAACGTGAAAGTGTACACTCCCTAAAAAGGTGTAGAAAGTGTAGCTAGCTCGAACAAACCTATGGAGTTGGGATTGTTCGAGAACAAGTAGCGCTGCGAGTGGCAGAGTAGGACACTACAAACAGCGGACAATTCGCGTAGTAAACATTCCAAATAACGCCAGCCCCCTGATTTTGCGTAACGACATAATGTTCCTTGTGCTACGTTGTGCAAATACGTGTATGTTCGGCTTAATCTGTCAATTTTTACCCGATTACCTTGAAATTTTCAGGGAACATTTATAAGATTGTATACTTCCAAACTCACGTTTTTCTAAACCCAAATAACCCCTTAAAGCAAAAAAACATCGAAAAATCAACATCAATGTGGCTAGGTTCACATAGCTGGCGTCTATTCCCCGTTCTACCCCCACCGCTGGTTTTGCTATCTACTGTTTTCAACGCCGTTCAACACGTTTGTCAGTGCAGCAAAGCATCTATTGAATTTGTGCTGAAAAGAGTGTTTTCCCCCGTCCAGCGAAGTTCGTGGGATGTCGAAATAGAAAAATTGGCAAACACCCTACACGTGTGCAGGTAAATAAGTTTACAACTGTATGCGAGGTCTAATATTGACGGCGTGCACGGGAATAACGCACGCTCGAAGCGGCGAGATCGCGACACGGCCGCCGGTGGCGCTTTCGCGACGCTCTGAGAAAATTAACGCGAAAACATTTGCTACGTAGATCCGAGACAAACGAAATACACTGAGAAATCCTTCGGGACGAAGATTCGGGGTGATTGAAAGAAGACGCGAGGAAATATGAGTCCGTTGAACCGAGGGCCGCTGTTGGGTCCGAGAATGCCGCCGATCGGAATGCGCCCACCACTGCCGCGTTTTGGCGGGAGGCCACCGATGCCGGGTTTGCCACCGCGAATGCCGCCACCCCCGATGGGCCCGATGTTCGGACCGATGCGTCAGAGGATGATGCCACCGAGGCCCATTATGAGACCCGGCGGCCCACCTCCGCTTTTCGGACCCAGAGGACGCGGAGTACCGCCTCTCATGCCACCCATGATGGGACCTAGAGTCATGGGACCCCGAGGGCCCCTTATCCGGCCCGGACCCAGAGGCATTATGCCGCCTCAGGGCCTGCCGCACATGAGACCCAGATTTCCAATGGGCAACGGCAATATCAAAATGAAGGTGATGAGCAACGCCAAGAAAGTCAGTAAACTCGAGGTAAATATCCGCTGTTTTGACGATGTTGACGTTTGCATACTTGGTAAACAACGAAAGAGCGCTTTTATTTCATTTTCTTCATTTTCTTCATCAACCAAAATCTCATTCTGCAAATTTTGTTGATTTTTCATGAGGATCCTAAAAAACATTTGAGTAATTTCTGTAGCTCAAAATGGCCGCGCTGCTGAAGTTTGCATCATTGAAATGCAAAGTGAATTCTTTCTTTTTTTTTCCTCTTTTATTGTTGTCCAAAATATTTTTCTATAGGATTCGGTTGTAAGTCTCTACGGGGGCGTACACAAAGTACGTAATGCAAAATTTCCCAATTTTTGACCCCCTCTCCCTCTGTCAGGGGACCGTTGCGCTTGGCCAGGACCTCCCCCCTATTCCGTTATGTAATGGGTGCTTTGTCGTCAATAATTGCAATTTTTTTATAGACATAACTAATTACCAAAGGATCGGGTTTATACTCATTTTATGAAGTATTTATTCATCTAGCTTTATAACAATTTTTATGAGAAAATGTTTAAAATTAATCGAAATATAAGCCTTAATTTGACGACGAAATAAAAAAATTCTCTTTATTGACCCATCGATATCCATATGAAAGGTTATCTGTAAATTAGAAGTCAACAATTAATCAATATCTATATAAACGTAGCTATCGTTATAAGCAGCGCTTTTTTTTTGCAAAATGCTGACAGTTTTGACATTTTTTTCTATTTTCAAGGTCCTTTCTCTGTATTCGAGCTTTAAAAATAGTAATTATCAAATGTTTAAAACGCGGATACGTACACCCTTAGTCACTGCGATTACAAAAATGTTTTTTTTTAAATTGAAACCGGTTGATAAGTTTTTAAATATTTGCTCCGACACGGTAGAAAAAACCAGTTTCGAGAACAACGTGTTCAAAGTTTTCGTTCCGTGTTTCTTGATATAAAGTTATGTTTTTTTTTAGAATATTGATACTTACATTGAAGTATCTAGTTGCGGGCGATATGACGGTTCTTTATCTTCGTGATAGTTCACAAAATAATAAGAGCCTGTCTTTATCTATTGTAAATGATGCCACACCTGTAGGGAATGAGGACACTAACCGGTCGCGCTACCTGTTCTCACTAAAGTGACTATAAATCCGTCAATTTTCCGACTTGTGAATAAAAATGTTGCCAATATATTTTTCAATACATGTACTTTCAAGAATTATTTTTAAAAAATGCCTTCAAATTTTGCTCGGGGGATGTGGGAAAGCTACTGTGCAAGTTCTTGCACAGTGACTTTCCCCCTTGACTGACATTACGTATAGAAGGCTGTAAACTGTCCGCTTTGAAATTGCACACGCAGTTTAAATTTTAAAACTTGAACATGCAGAATTGTTTCTCTTTCTGGCGGTTTTAAAATCGTGACGTCACGCAACCCCTGACGCCCCCCATGTACGCAGACTGTAACGCCTGACCGACCCCCCCACAATTGTTACGTGATTTGTGTACGGCCCCTAATGAAAATAGAAAAAAGTTTAGTGTAGCTCACAACTGGCAAAGAAATTGCAATTGGGGAAAAAACGAGTTTCGGTGCACTCTAACGATGCAAACTAAAATATTGTAAACGGGCAGAAAAAGTTTGGGCTATGAATCTTTCGTTGCGTTTTAACGATGCAGACTTTAATGTCAGCTGTTTTTTTCCGTGGGTCGTTTACGTTTGTCCTTTTATTTATACGTGTTTCGATACAACTCGGCTGGATTTTTGATAATTCGTCCATCGTCTTATTTCACATGCTTTGAACACGCCTGCAGCCTTTTTTGACGACTTGTCTTTTGACCTTGGCCTTGTTACTCCTGGAATCCTTGATTTTCACGGTTCCCTAGTCAAACAAGGAACCCTTAAATCTATAAGAGCCTGACCGTTTCTACAGTGCTAGACGTGTCTGTGTGAAATGTTGCCAGTGGACGCTTCAGATGGGAATCTCAGTTTTGGGGACTGCATAAGCTTGGGGCCCACAAAACAGGTCGATTTTCAATGACGTTGAACTCCGCATCATTGGAATGCAACAAAAGTTCATTTTTCCAAATCAACTCTTTGTCATCAAAATGTTTATGGCGCTTTTTGGCTATGGGGATTAATCTGGAATTTTTTAGAATATTATCTACGTTTTACAAGTCAAATTTGCAAACAAACATTTTGGAAACATAAAAAATATCAGGAAGTCAGGATTTTTCACAATTAATACAAAGTCTTGCGAATTTGCGTTTTTTTCGTGACAAATGAAGTTATTATTATTCAAACAATGTTCCGCTGTTGCTGCATGGCCAATCTGTGTAGGCGATTCTGGCAACAAGCACCATCTGAAATGAAGCATAGAAAAATGTCCTTTTAGGATAATAAAAAAGAATTATATAAACGCATACTTTTTTGAAATGTTGTATATTACGAAAATAGGAAGCTGTGGAAAAAGAAATTCGATTCTCGACAAAAACAAAAGACTTTAATAATAGTACCTACATATTAGTGAAATATTGATTGACACTAGCAAATTATTATGGAAATCTACTCTATACGTATTTTGCCACAGATTTGGCATGTCTTATTATTATGGCACATGTTTCTCGCAGGACTCCATTGTAGATATCTGATGATCTTAAAAAACGTTTGAGTCATTTCCGTAGCCTAAATCGTCAAAAAAAGTTTAGGCATTTTGGAAAATGGAATATTGCATGCCAATGATTCAAACTTCAATGTTGTGCTCTCCGCTTCGATGAATTAACTTTATTATTACTTCAACTGTGAATATAACTTCGGAACTTTTGACAAACGAGTTGAAATAGACAAAAACTTGCGCAACGTTAGGATAAAAAAAATTGTTTTATAATCTGTAAATCTGTAATCCTTCAATTGTCAAGTACATTGGTGATGATGCTGATAAAATACTGTTCATAATTACAGTCTGGTAAAGACTTTCACAGATCAATGTTGAAGGAGCTTTTTCCCGATGCACATACATCCCTAAAAAGTTCAACTTGAAAGCCTCTTCAAGTTCCGCTGAACGGTTTGCGGCGAGAAATGTTGAACATTGGAAAATTTAGCATTTAGAAAATTTAGAACATTTCGAAAATTTAACATTGAAAAAATCTCATTAAAAACCTCAATTTAGCTGCAGTTAATATATCCCGACTTGATATTCATCCGTGACATAGCATTAAGGGGTTAGGTCACTGTGACGAACCAAAAATCAGTTTGGATATTTAATCATATGTACATTAACAAAGTGGCTTGTCAAATTTCATTGAAAAATGTTAATAATTCAATAAGTTATAAACAATCTCGTGAAGGACCTTCAAACGTGAGGGGCTCAACGGTGTACTTGATTTCGGCCACCCGGTTGATGTTTAAAAAAAAAACGAGTTTTTCCTTAACCCTTCCTTGACACGCTGGGTCATTTTGACCCGGACGAATTTTAAATTAACTGCTCATTTTCCCAAAACCGAAAGTTTTCAATAATTTTTAACAACAATTCAATTTTACTTCCGATTTTTAATTATGCAGACATATTAAGAAATGTTTTAGGTGTATCCCGGATTTTTTTTCAATAAAAACTGACCGAAGGCTTGTTGAAGGCAGGTGGATGAAGTACTATTGGGGTCAAATTGACCCAGTGGGTCAAAATCGTGGCCAAATATAAGTGTGTCAAGGAAGGGGTAAAACAAATAATATTGGCTAAGGTCAATAATATTGGCTAGAAAGATATTGGCTAAGGCCAATAATATCGGCTAGAAAGATATAGACAAAAAAGAACTCGGTCGAGTCTTAACTTGACCGAGTTTTTTTTTGCTATCGTGTTTCAATAAAAAAAGAAAATGTGAATTTTTTTCTTGATTTTTCGAGGAAAAATGACATTGTTAATAACTAACGAAAAAAAAACATTACGTAAAACGTCGTTGAGGACTAAAATTCTATTACACTGAATAAGTGTACTGAATTTTACGTTAAGGGGTTATATACAGTCAGGAGGCCCAAAAAGATCGATTTTTCAAGAATTTTTCTTGAGAAAACCTTTAAATCTATTGGGGAAAAAATTTGTACACATATTATGGTTACTTTTCACTGTATTTTAACATTTTTTATTTGTAAAAATAATTATTTTCAAAGCTGCTATAGCTGATCTTCGGGAGCAGCTCTAAAAAAAAGCGTCTTGCGGTCAGCACGAAATCTCTGGACTGGATCAGCTAAAATGAATAAAACCAAAAATATTTCGTCAATATTATGGATTATCTTGTAATTGATCGAAGGAATAAGCAAAATAATATTTTTTTACAAAATGGCGGCTTCTAAAAAAAATCGATTTTTGACGACAATTTAGGCCTTAAATCATTTATAAAATGGAAAATATTTATCGGTGAGAAGAAACCTTCAATTAATTACTACAAAATATACTTGAAAAGATTGTGTTAAAATTCGAGACGTTCATCCGTTTCCGAGAAATCTTGCTCACCGACTTTAAAAACTCAGTTTTGAGAAAAACGCGTTTAAAGTTTCAAAAGCACTTTCGACCGCTCGGACACGACATTACAAATGTGCGTGTAACTTCGGGAATATTCGCCGGATTGACAAGACATTTTATGTGTGTGTACTTTAATATATGTACAACACGAAAATAAAATTTGAAAAAAAAATCGATTTTTCACCAATTTTAACTGTATATAACTCCTTAATCCGTTCATTAGATATCAAGAAATCGTGCACACCGTTTTGAAAGACATAGTTAAAATAATGGGTTTTCCTTTAATTTGCGATTCATCCACCATTATTGGTCCTTCCTCTTCGATTCGAGTTGCCTCCAGCAACGAACGATTGTTTCTTAGCCTTCGTAGTAGCCTAACCCCTCAATAGGAAACTAGCAAAATGGTACGCCCTACTCGCCGCTTATACAAATTCAATTTATCTCGTATTTGTCTCAGGAGCTTGAATTGAAGAAGCCTTGGATGACGGATGAGATCCGCAACGAGATACAGAAGAAGAATAAACTTTACGCCAAAGCAAAGAAGAATAAAGATGCCAAAGAGTGGGAGGAATTCAAGGATTTGAGGAACAAAGTAACCCGAATGATCAGAGATGCAAAAAACGAGTATTTGGCGAAGAATCCTGAACAGGTTCGTGCTTAAATGATAGTTTGTTTTAAAACGAATGTGCAAGTTTCTCTATAATGTCATTCTCCATCCATCTGAAAACCATAACGTTCCATTAAAATGTTTCAAAAAAACGAAAAGGGTAAGTACAGACAGCTTGCGTATTCTAACAAATCCGTCATAAAGTCCCTCGTACCCACTCGGTTCTCGCAACGATGCTTGGAAGCCCCCGAATTTGCATCTCATCAATTTTCCAAACTTATCTGATCCCGAACAATTGGGCCTTTATAAATATCGAGACTCGCATTGTGCGGCATTCGTGGCATTGCGAAACGTAGCGTTTAAAAAAGGGAGAACATTATTTATACGACGATTAAGTCCTTAGGCCACAGTAACGGGTATAAAATCATGTGCGAATTGAAATTTTTTTTCGTATAAAAAAGTGCTTGACTCATAAAATTAATTACACATCTATTTAGTATGAATATCAAGCTGTTAGAAATTGTTTTTTTTTCGATGTACAAAATGGCCGACTACTAATGTTTTCTTTTTTTTAGGCGCTTCGCTGCGTGACATTTAGCATCCACAATTTTTTACCAAGAACAAAAAACAAAAATTCTCGTCAATCTACATTAGAACACCTAGAGAAGTACGTACGGAATTTAAAAAATATTGTTTTATTCAAAAGTTGTAGGTATTTGAACTTAAGAAATGAATTTTCAGTAACAAATTTCGTTATAACTGCTCATAGACTGCTCATAAAATGAAAAGTTTTTGATTAATCAGAAATTCCGTACGTAGTTCTCTGCGAAATGCAATTAGGAACATAACTTTTAAATTTGAAGTAAATCGAGTGAAAATTGTTGCAGTTATTTGTCACGCTAATTGGAAAAAAAGCTGTTTCGAGAAGTTTCGAGTCGTCGGCTATTTTGTACATCAAAAAAAAAATTAACAGCTTCATATTCATACTCAATAGATGTGTAATTAAGGGGAGTACACCTAGGAGCCGGAAAAAGGTCATTTTTGTGAATTTTTTCAAGGAAAACTATTTGCAATTTCGGATTGGGGTTTTAATTATCTAAAAGTATATACATTCAAAAATATGTTTAATTATCTTTATTTAAAAATATCAAAAATATACAAGGATATTTTATGATCCTTGGAGCGTCGTAAAAAAATCTGCGTATACGGTACCCACTGGCGTTTCTTCAAAAATCATCTGAAAAAAAAACCAAAAAGATTATTAAATAAGATTCTACAATCTAGTACTTGTCATAGCCGATTTTGAAAATATCGATTTATGACAAAATGGCGGACGTTTGAACATAGTGATTTTTGGGCCAAAAATTAGTTATTATTTTGCCTATAAAACAAAAACTAAGTAACGGAAAAAAAATCCTATGACAAGTACTAGATAATGGTGTATAGAATAACCACAGAAAACCTCAAGGCAATCGGTTCATTGGTTTTCGAAAAATTTTGGGTACCGATTTGAAAAACGTGGTTTTGAGAAAAACGCGTTTAAAAATTTGGGAATGAATAAATCATGAAATTCGTCAACTTACATGGAATCATCGATACCAGGCCATAGGTCTTCTACGGTCGACGAAATGTTCATAGCTTCTTAATCCTTGACCTCGACCATCTAGGTGTATATCTCTCCTTAATTTTGCGAGTGAATCACTTTTTCATACGAAAAAAAATTGTTGAATTCGCACATGATTCTGTACCCGTTACTGTGGCCGAAGGCCTTAAACGAGTCGAAATATCTCTCTCTCTCTCGTTGGCTTAATATCGTCCGTTTAATTATAGAATCTCTTCGTTTTTTTAATGAGACATTAAAATGTTGGTTGATGGGTTACTTTGGTTACAGGGTGGTCAGAAATCAGAAAACAAAGATATGAATACAATTGATCCCACGTGTGTTCAGGACACTGTGAATCCTGTGAAAAGTGAGGTTACGGAAAGTACCGATGGTACTGTGAATACCGAAATCACTGAGAAAAATGATATCAACGGTAGCGGCAATACGCCCGAGAATACTGACAATATTGGGCTTAAGGAGGAGACTCAGCCTTCCAGCGAACAGGCTCAGTCTTAAAGCTTCAGGCTACTCCTCTCCGAAGTAAATTGCATATTCTAAATCAAACGCAACCAACGACACTGTGTTTTTTTCTTCTTCTGTAACTCGGAAAAGTATTCCCCATCTGTGTCCATTATTATTTTACTATTCCGTTTGTGGAAGTATGTATATTTTGTTTAGTATTTGCGAAAAAAAAGAGTACAATGTCGCCACTCAATCTCTCTCTTGATCCACTTGTACATGCTATTTACATTCATAATTATCGATATTACTTCTTTGTCCCCCACTCGATATTTTTAAGAGATTTTGCGTAATCCCACATCGTCGTGCTATCGTGAAATCGAGGGATCCTATAATTCAGGGACTGACGAGAAATTGTTCGATTGCTCGGTTTCTTTTTTAAGCACTTTTCGCATTATAATTCATGCAATTTATACATTTATTGTATCGCAAAAACTAAAAACACACGCACGCACGCGCGCGAAAACGGATACACACGTGTAGCAAGTTTAAGAGTACATTGTTCCAAGACTCATTTGTTGTTGAGCGAGCCTCTCTTCAAGTGTCTTTTATTTAATGAATTTTTGACCAGCGTACAGTGTGCTTTGTGTCGTAACATTCCCTCATCGGTACTCATAACAATTGCATTGTATAGATGATTGAAATAACGAAAAAAAAAAAAAGAAAACATTTCGCCAATAATCTAGATTTATTTAACGAATACGTGAGTTAGCTTTAAATACGTTCCGATTCGAATTGAAACTCAGTTGCCTCTCATGCTTAAGTATATGTCCCAGTACAGCTGCAACTTTATCTGCTATTCGCCGCTCAATGATTATTTCCTCCCTTGTTTAATCAGCGATCATGCCGATCTTTGGCTCGTACCGTAAATATCCTTGCATCAACAGAATCCGATATCGTAACGAAGCTATAAACGACAAAACGAAAAGATCATAAATTTGTATGTAAGATTCATATTGTAAAAATAAATAATATTTCTACAAGTTCTAAGCTTGGTGTTTCTTCTGTTTGTCTTGAAAGCCAGTCGAGTTGGCGAGAAGGTACGACGATGGAAATCCATTGTTCACGTGGTCTTGCAAACAAAAAACAACGGGAAAGAAAGAAAACCTTTTTTTGGAAAATGTTTATGAAAAATCAAGAATTCGATATTACCGACGAATATAAGTAATCAATGAGGTCGCGTTCGTCTTATTTTTTCTAGGAATCCACTTACGTTACATTTTTCGAATGCTCGGATATCAATAGTAATGCTATTCTGTATCTTCGGAGATTAGTGACCCGACGAGAGGACACGAGAACTCATGGTCGTATCTTCTCGAAGCTATCGCGCAGTATGTCCATTTCTGAAGGAAACGAACCACGATGACGTACCGTCACTGTCAAAGAAGTTTGATCGTTGTACGAGAGAGCCGCGATCGAGACAACATTTTCCACTGTGCCAAAAAAGAAAACGGTCCTGGAGAACTTGCCTTGAGAATATTGAATAATCATGCGATTCGCTAATCACACCCCAATTATCACAGTCTCAAGGGGCTACATCTACCTAGAGGCCAGGAAAAATGTCCAAATTGTGTATTTCATTCTGGGAAATGGTTGGTGAAAAAGAAATGCATTTTTTAACACAAATGTTATTGCATATTATTAAATGCATATTATTAACACACATATATTGAGAGCAAAAAAATTCGCAAAAAAAATATAGAAAAACAACGAAAACATGGCCGGCGGCAGATGATGACATTTTTTAGCGACATCCGGCGGTGGACACTCTCCAGCTTAAACGGTCCATCTGAAAGCCAAAAACCAAACGGGTTATTCAAGTTAACGATAAATACGAGTCGTTGACGATCGTCGATTCTTAAAATCATTTTTCTTAACAACGTGGCGACGAATTGAAACTCGAGCATACAAAATCTATGAAAAAAAGTCGTCATTTTTACGTAACTATTGAAAAATGAAGATCGCTTTTCAAAAAGTGAGATCGTCGACGAACTTTAAATGTTGCTCGTCGTATCTCCTGTGAGGTTGGAAACAATCCATCAAGTGATTCTCAAAATATCGTGTCTACCGACTTTGAAAACAGTGTTTCGAGAAAAACGCGTTTAAGGGGTCTTCTCACTTTAGACGCTAGAAAAGGCTATTTTCATGCATTTTTTATAGGTTTATAATATAGATATTGATATAAAAGTTGTTACACTTAATGAATACACTTTCGAAATACATTTTTTTTTAATTATTTAAATCACTAAAGACGAAAATGGTGGTTGAAAAAATGTGCTAAAAACATTGTAGGTCTGCGCTGTTGATGAAATCTCGGAGATGGATCATCCGAAACAAAAAAAATCCAACGGTTTTAGATTCAGTATGTTAATGGCTATAGCGCATATCATACGATTTTCGATATATGCAAAAATACCAAAATGGTGGACATTTTTCGAAAAAACAAAAAAAACGTGATTTTTTCACCGTTTTTGGCAAAAAAATGGTAAATATCAAAATTAGAAAATACTTGACATGCACTATAACTATAGTTGTAAAGAATATGTGGTTCGAATTTCATAAGGATCGGTTCAGTAGTTTCGAAGATTTTATCAAAAAGCCGTCGAAAAACGTTTCGAGCAAAAACGCGTTTAAAGTTTGTTTGGGTTACATAAATACATTCAACATTTTTTTAAATGTATTTCGAAAGTGTATTTATTAAGTGTAATAACTTCTATGTCAATATCTACAATAAAAATCTACCAAAAAAATTCACGAAAATAGCCTTTTTAGCGTCTAAAGTGAGAAGCGGGATCATCACAGTGTGGCGGATAAAAAAATAGCTGATTTTCGCGATTTTCTTTTCGATGGTTATAACGCTGTTCGGTCTGTTTTTTTTTATGTCAAATCAATGCACTCACGACGAACAGAAAATAAATTATTAAACGTTTATTTTTGTTTTTTACATTTTTTAAGGGGAGGGTAGGGGCTTTAACGTGAAAAAAAACACTTTCTTGCGAATTTTCTTCATCTATATGGATAGAGTAGATTTATTGAAACCTTTTGTACATTGTTAAGTGTCATTTCAAGAACATTCCGTGAAATTTGTACGCGAAAATATTTTTAAAAAACGTTTAACTGGAACGCAACGAAAGTTCCGTTTTACATTTCATTTTCCATATTTTTATTATTATCGGCGACCTTTTTTATAGATTTATAATGTAGATCGCTAAATAAATATCTTAAAAAATGGTTCAAGGAGTTTTGCAGGCGAAATCTGTCAAAATAAGTTTAAATTGTTGCAGTCCAACGATGCGAACGTCAGCATTGTTTCAATTTTAGGAATATGTCAATGAAATTTTAGTGCAATATAGCTAAAACGTGATACTATCGAATTAAACCTTTTTTGGCAAATGCAGTTTTTCTACCCACCCAGGTAGATGTAGCCCGTTAAGGCCTTAGGTAACGGGTATAAAATCAGGTCCGAATTTAACCATTTTTTTCGTATGAAAAAGTGATTTACTCATAAAATTAATTACACATCTATTTAGTATCAATATCAAGCTGTTAGATTTTTTTTTTCGATTTACAAAATGGCCGACTACTAATATTTTCTTTTGTTATCTTTTTTTAGGCGCTCCGCGGCGTGACATTTAGCATCCACAATTTTTTACCTAGATCAAAAAACAAAAATTCTCCTCAATCTACATTAGAATAGAGAAGAACGTACGGAGTTTGAAAAATATTGTTTTATTCAAAAGTTATAGGTATTTGAACTAAAGAAATGAATTTTCAGTGAAAAATTTCGTTATAACTGCTCATAAAATGAAAAGTTTTCGATTAATCAGAAATTCCGTACGTACTTCTCTGCGAAATGCAATTAGGAACATAACTTTAAAATTTGAAGTAAATCGAGTGAAAATTGTTGAAGTTACTTGTCACCCCAATTGGAAAAAGCTGTTTCGAGAAGTTTCGAGTAGTCGGCCATTTTGTACATCGAAAAAAATATATATATATTTTCTAACAGCTTGATATTCATACTAAATAGATGTGTAATTATTTTTATGAGTGAATCACTTTTTCATACGAAAAAAAATGGTTAAATTCGCACATGATTTTATACCCGTTACCGTGGCCTAAGGCCTTAATCTTGTTATACGAAAATGATATATATCCCACAAAATCCAACTAGCCCGTCAACAAGGATTCGTTTGAGTGTACGCGGCGAGTCCATTCTTGCGCGCTGCAAATTATCGCCTTGAGTAGCGAAAGAGAATTTCAAGCGAACGTTTTTAGGCGCATAAATACGAAGACGACGAAGAAGAGCCCTATGACCAGAGGGACGAGAACTATGCGAGCGCGGAAGACGACAATGCGAGCCCTTATTGCGAGGTTTGCGATCGTGAATTCGAGACTTTGGAAATGCTACAGCGTCACATCGATACGCACAAAACTTGTGACATCGATGGCTGTACGTTTACCGCGCATCCTAAGCTCGTCGAAAGTCACATCAAAATGCAACACTGTACGGGGCTTTATCACCGAATGAAGAATCTCTCGACCCCCGAGGACATTGAGAAATGGATACTCGAGAGAAAACAGTAAGCCTTGCCGTATCTTTACCCGATCATCGTATCGTTATCCATGTCGCGATCTATCCTTATTCTAGAAAATATCCTACGAAGATCCACGTGGAACGAAAGATAGCGGAGCACACGGAGAAGGTCGAAAGAGGCGAAATAATCGAGAAACAGACGTTAACTCGGGGCTCGAGGAAAAACGTGCAAGAAAAGAAGAAAAGGGTTCGAAAACGCAAGACACGAGAGTTGAGAGTACAACCGGAAGTGGCGACTGAATTATACAGGGGATTGTATCCATTCGGCGGAACCGGTGAGCCCATATTGTCGTTTGATGTTTTTTTTTTATGGTATTGACGTGTGCACCGTTCGAATGAAATGAAAATTGGCGTTTTTCAATTGCCTGAATACTTTTTTGCCAGATGTAGGCTACGAAAATTACTCGAACGTTTTTTCGCCTCTGTTAGAAATCTGCGGAATTTGAATTCGCAAAAAAAACCTTTGAACACTAACGGTAAAGAAAGGAAAACGGTAAAAGGCCGGGTTGAAATTCCGAACTTGGAATGGTCAGAACAGAATAGTACCCCGAAAGATCAAAATTCCAAAATAATTTTACACGAAAGACCAAAACTCCGAAAATCTTAACACCGTCAAAATAACTCGGTTAAGGAAGTTTAAAAAGTTAAAAAAAAATTCAATAAATCGACGAATTAGGCCAAGAATTTTTTTTATTAAGGGGTTAGGCCACAGTAACGGGTATAAAATCATGTGCGAATTTAACCTTTTTTTTCGTATGAAAAAGTGATTCACTCGTAAAATTAATTACACATCTATTTAGTATGAATATCAAGCTGTAAGATTTTTTTTTCGACGTACAAAATGGCTGACTACAATATTTTCTTTTGTTATCTTTTTTGTAGGTGCTCCGCGGTGTGACATTTAGCATCCACAATTTTTTACCTAGAACAAAAAACAAAAATTCTCGTCAATCTACATTAGAATACCTAGAGAAGTACGTACGGAATTTAAAAAATATTGTTTTGTTAAAAAGTTGTAGGTATTTGAATTGAGTTGAATGAATTTCCAGTGAAAAATTTCGTATAAAACTGCTCGTGAAATGAAAATTTTTCGATTAATCAGAAATTCCGTACGTACTTCTCTGCTAAATAAAATTAGGAACATAACTTTTAAATTTGAAGTAAATCGAGTGAAAATTGTTGAAGTTATTTGTCACACCAATTGGAAAAAAGCTGTTTCGAAAAAAAGGCGGTAAAGTTTTAGGTACTCTATGGCCGTGCCAGAGGTGGGCTCACGTTATACGCTCAAAGTCGGTGAAAAAAACTGTCTTGCTATAGATCGAATAACTTATTCTTATGATGATAAAGCACCGTTTCCGCGAGAAAAAAAAACGAATTTTTGAAAATTCTATTGTGGCCTTACTCCTTAAGAAGTGATTTTGCGTCAATCTTGAAATTTGTCTAGACAATGTTATACGTTCTACATCATTTACAGTCAATTGTGTACACTTTCGCTGGCATGATCTTGACATAAGTGCCGGGTTGAAATTCCGAACTTTGAATACGCTGACGGTTTAAAATTCATAATTTTAATGTTCCGAAATTACAAGGTTCGTCAAAATTGTGCCAGCGAAAGTCTACACGGTTGACTCTAAATGATGTAGAACGTATAACATTGTCTAGACAAATTTCAAAATTGACGTGAAATCACTTAATAAAAAAAAATCATAAATTAATTCGTCGATTTATTGAAAATTTTGAAACTTTTAAAACTTCCATAGCCGAATTATCTTTACGGTGTTCAGATTTTCGGACTTTTGATCTTTCGTGTAAAACTCTTTAGGAGTTTTGATCTTTCGGGGTAGTATATTTTGGGAATTTTGAGCGTTCTAATCATTCAACTTTCGGAATTTCAACACGGCCCCGTTCAGATTTTCGGAGTTTTGGTCTTTCGGCAAAATTCTTTCGGAGTTTTGATCTTTCGGGGTAGTATTCTTTCGGAGTTTTGAGCGTTCTGATAATTGAATGTTCGCAATTTCAACCCGGCCTCAAATATGTAAACTTCAAAAACGTTGTCTTTATGTATGCGGTTGTATCAAAGACTCTTTTTTTTCATCTTCAATAGGTATGTCATTTTATAAACGACAGGGACTGAAACAAAACCAATAAAATCTTCGATTGTCATATATTTTTCTTCTGGGTGAATTAAGAAAAAGCTGAAAAAATCGTGAAATTATAACTTTTCTCAGGTTTGAAAAAAAAATGTGTCTAAAAAAACACTTTAACGTGCCATAAAAATTATGTTAAAATACTTTTTCAACGACTTTTTTAATTCACTTAGAAGAGATTTTCATACTGAAGAAAATATACTCTGGTTTTATTCAATAGGTCGTTTAGTTTTTTTTTGCTATCACGCCCACCAATTTGGAAAAATCGTGAAAATGAAAACTGGAGAAAACACACTTCAAAGTTTTCAATAGGAGGAAATATCAACTCCAAATATCAACTCCAAATATCAACTCCAAATATCAATCACTCTCTGCTTTTAGCCTTGTATCTCTGAAAATATTTTCCATTGGCCTCTGTCACTTTGTAAATATATTCTTGGATAGTTAATCTATCGATTTAAGCAATCGAAAAACCATTTTTCGGAAATTATCTAGATTATCCGCAAAAATGTTTAATCGTCTGAGTTCTACAGATCCATTCCATTAAGGCGGAATATACATTTAGACCGGAAAAAACAATTAGTAGTATTGAGGGATTTTTTAAACTAAGAAATAATTATTCTACAATTATCAAACTTTAAGTATACTTTAATAGTATATTTAAGTATACGAAACAATTTTTTTTAATTATTCATCATCGAAATGGCGGAGCTGTGGCAGAGTGTTACAGCAAGGTCGCCGCGGGAGTTGCGAATCGGCGTGCAGTCTAGCTTCCCGTAGACTTTGATTTGCAAAAAAGTTCAAACATTTTTTCAGTTAGAACATGTATAGTTTCTATGTGGCGGTAATTAAAATGAAGAAAATGCAAATTTGAGAAAATGGCACGCATTTACAAAAAAAAATCAACATTTCTGTAAAATGTGGATTAAAAAAGTAGTTTTTTTTTTTCAATTTTTGAAAAACAGTTTTCGTCAAGTAGAAGGTACCAATATTATGAATATTTCTACCAAATTTAAACTCAATCGGCTTAATAGTTTTTGAGTAATCCTGCACGCCAATTTCTACAATGCAGTTTTGAGAAAAACGCGTTTGAAGTTCATGCCCGCTCCGAATCCGAGCAGTGAGGCACAGCGTTGACGGGCTGTAACGTTTGAAGTTTTTCGAATTTCGCTTTGAAACTTTGGGAAAATATTCTACATATATAGTTCTATTGTTTAAAGATAAAAAAGAAATCGATTTTTTTATCGTTGTAAATATATATCCCGCCTAAACAATCTATTGGAATTCTTTTTTGATATTCTTAATTGTGACGCTAGAAAATCACATTGTAAAGACGTGAATAGATCAGCGGGTCCAAAAATCATCTGCACACATCCAGAAAGCGTCTACATTGCTCAGTTTATTTCGAATTACTTGAACAGTCTACAAATAACGACAATCTAGATGGTTTTCTGAACAATTTGCAGATAACTTGAAAATGAATACAACATCAGAAATTCCTCCCATCTCCATACAAGACAATGCACAATTTTTTTGAGAGACAAAAAAAATGTGTTTATCATCGACTAATGAAGATCTAACGGCATCGTATTTTCCACAGCGCAATGGCGCGAAATGTCAGACGAGAATGGAGACCGGATGTCTGTAGATGGCGAAGAAATGGAGCACATTGAGTCTCCCGCCGTTGGCTGCAATATTTCCGATGACGAGGATGAGCCTCATACGATGCAATCCACCAAAGCGGTTCACGTCTCACTCGAATTGGCGTCGCAGCCGCCGGTCGTTCCAGTCACGAATGAAAATCAATCGGGTTTGGCTAGTCTACTCGCCAATTACGGCAGCGATTCTGAGGAAGGTATATCTCCCAGCTTCGTTACATCCCGACAATTTCACACGTTAATTTCGAAAAATGTACCCAAAACGTTCCAAATCAAAAGCGATATTAAGGGGCTACATCCACCTAGATGCTCGACAAAAATGACCAAATTCCGATTTGTTTTTCTGGGAAACGGTTGGTAAAAAGAAAGGTATTTTTACATATATTCAGAGCCTTAAAAAAAATCACCAAAAAATACAGAAAAACAACAAAAACATGGCCGTCGGCTGATGATAAAAATTTTGTCGCGACTTTTGGCGGTGGACACTCCAGCTTAAGGGGGGATTGTCTTTTTTTTTCGCAAAATTTACCGCTTTTTGGGAATTTTTTTGTGAAGAAAGTATACAACGGAAAACTTGTGAAACTTGGCATATAGTTTTATTGGTCTGTTTACTAAATACAAAAAAAAATTTTAAACAATTTCATCAAAAAATCCGCCTCCCACCCCCCTCGACGCGCGATGGTCCTTTTTTGATGGTGTGCACGATTACAGCCTTCACGTTCATCCTGCAACAAAAACCCAAAAAGCATTTTACTTTAGACACATATAGCTATCGTTCGATGAAGGGAAAAAAAAATTGACAATTTGGTGACGTTTTGAACTTGAAGTATCGATTTTTTGAAAAAAATTGATCGATCTTTTGTTATAAATAAAAAACTATTAAACGTATTGCTTTTTTGCTTCATCAAACGATAAAAGGATGTCAGCTGAGCATTCTGTCCAAATTTGAAGGCAATCGGTTGAATAGTTTTTGAGAAATCGTGCACACCATCAAACAAGGACCATCGCGCGTCGAGGGGGGTGGGAGGCGGATTTTTTGATGAAATTGTTTAAACATTTTTTTGTATGTAGTAAACAGATCAATAAAACTATATGCCAAGTTTTACAAGTTTTCCGTTGTATACTTTCTTCACAAAAAAATTCCCAAAAAGCGGTAAATTTTGCGAAAAAAAAGACAATCCCCCCTTAAACGGTATATCGGAAATCTAAAAACCAAACGGGTTATTCAAGTTAACAGTAAATACGAGTCGTTGACGATTGTCGATTTTTTAAATAATTTTTTTAACAACACCGCGACGAATTGAAACTCGAACATACGAAAATATGAAAAAAATCGTCATCTTTCAAGTCGAAGAGAAATAACTGAAATATACGATCTGCAGTCTTTTTTAAATTTGCAATCTCGTTTCTTCCGTGACGTCGATCTCTTGTTCTTGGCTGGCACCGACTCCAAAAATAAGTCATTTTGCATTGAAAATATTTAAGTAACAATAATTTTATATATTTTTATTATACATGTATTGTATTATATAAGCAATAAATTATTATATCGACGCTGCTTACGAAAAGTAGCACGATTCAAAAATCTGGAAAAATAAACCATTAGTATTTTTTTTTATTATGACAATTCTTTGCGTAAAGACATTTTAGTTTTATACTCGTTGCTTTTATTAACGTTTTGATAATAGTTGTCAATTAAAATCGATAGTAGTAATTTTTATAAAAAAAGTAATATCGAAATTGTTAATATAATGAAATATTTATTGTGATTATCTATTAAAAAAATAACGTTATTGAAAATATCATTCAACAAATTTACTGTAATCTTACAGATGGTTATCGTCGAATATGTTTGAAAAATCTTGCCGAAGTTCGATTGGAATTAAACCTCTGTCAAGCATGGCATGTCAATCTTTTTTTTCTTGATGCAAGAGGCAATTTTTTATCTGACGTCTGTTTTAATTGGAACACTCGAATATCATCCAGGTTTTTGTTTTTTTTAAAAGATTTTCATCTCTCGTCCTCCTTGGTCAAAATCATATTTAACGTGGATTGTATCGACGTAAGGTTGAATGGATATTTCCCGAATACTTGCAATTTTAATTGAAGTCCAATTAGATTTTTTTGAGAGGTCTAAAAAATTGTAAATTTCCGATTGTAGTCAAAGGAATTGGAGCAAAAAAATAGAGGCAAGATGTAAAAAATCATGGATGAAAAGTCGGAAACAATTCCAGTGTTACTGAAACATGTTAATTTTCGCGGTGAATATCGAAATCTACTTTTTTTCGTGTTAAATATCGAAAGGTGCCAGTTTTCGTGCCGAAAACCGAAACATGCTAGTTTTCGTGTCGGAAGCCAAAACATGCTAATTTTCGCGGTGATATCAAACGTGCTTGTTTTCGTAAGAATTCTGAAACATGCTACTTTTCGTGAGCAGCGTCGATATATACTACATTATGAATCGGCGTTCGTATTATGTATACACTAAATTATTATATATACTACATTATGAATCGGCGTTTTCAGTATTTGTTGTTTAAGGCGTTACCCCCACTTGTAGCGCAAAAAAAGGCCTTTTTCATGAATTTTTTTAAAGAAAACTACAAAACTTTTTTAATCGATCAATATACCATCTTAAAGAACACATCTTGAAGAACTTTCAGTAATTGTTTTATTGAAAAATATTACATTGTTTAGTGGCAAATGGCCGTCAATGAAATAATGTTTTTATATACACGGTTTGCGGTGACCAACATTGCGGCGAAGTGGATCATCTGAAAAAAAAATGCGGATGGATTTAGTCAAATATAAGTATAAACTAGTCTTTAATCGAAGGATTTTAAAAAATATTCATTTCTCACAAAATGGCGGACAGTCAAAGTTAATGGTTCGATTTTAACGAAAAAAAACGGCCGTTTTTTGGCTATAAAACGGCCATTTTTTTCGAAAAAAACAATCGAACGATTAAAGAATACATTTTTATGTATTAAATAAGCCTGCAAAATTTCAAGGAGATCGGTTCATTAGTGTTCGAGTAATCTTGGTCACCGACTTCAGAAATGCCATTTTGAGAAAAACGCGTTCAAAGTTTCTCTTTCAACGCTCTTTCAACGCCGATTCTTCTCTTTCAACGCTCATATCTCAGTCAATTTTGTTCGGATCGACTTGAAATTTTCAGGACATATTCTCAGATACTTATACTTCAAAAAAATGCAATTAAAAAGAAATCGATATTTTCAAAATCGCAACTGGGGGAACCCCTTAAATACAGTATATGGTATATAATATAAAAAAATTCCAAATTCCCAACTAGTTTAGTTTTTGAGATAGACCCCGTAACAAAAATTGTCTAAAACTGACAACTTTGACGGCCGTCCTTTTCTTTCTTTTCGAAAATAAAAAAGAAAAAAAAATATATTTGTACGCTACTCACTCCGCTTTAAAAAATAACACTCCACATTCCAGGATAAGAAATTTTTTTTTCTCATGTATGGGACCCCCATGAGAAATAATTTAACTGAATTTCCCATTCAATATTCGGTTTTGGGTCAACATTCTACACAAAATATCCATGTTTCAGATCTGTAACTCATTCCGTTTACGAACTAGAGACCCGTGACATACGGACGGACAGACAGCAGAGTAAAATTAATAGGGTTTCGTTTTGCCCTTTGGATAGGCAACCCTAAAAATCAAGATCGATTTTTAAAAAGAGTGATCCCCAACGACCTTTAAGGGGGGAAATACATATAAATGATCGAAAATGACGCAAAATTTCGGGTTTTCCTTCCAGCGCAACTTCTGAACCAATCGTTTTGAAATTTATAGGGTATGTTATTGTACATTAGAAGACATGAAAAACATTTTTTTTTTCGACAATAAGTGTTCATCAGCATCTCGCAGCCAATTGTTGCTGGACGAATTTTCCCCGCGGTGTCGAACTGCGGCAGTTGTAGTTTTTATTTTTTTTATTTGAAATAAAAAATTCAAAAATCATTACATTCTATATGAAAGTACGCTGTCGATAAACCAAGAAAAAGTTGAATATTGTAATAATGGCGGCACTCAGAAAAAAACGACCGAATTTTTACCGAAAATTTTCGTGTTTTTTTATGCAAAAAATAATTGTTTAATTAATTTTTTTTTATTGAATATGGAGGTTTAACGACGAGGGTTTGTAATTATGTGTCTAAAAACCTTTGGTTTAAATGAATCGGATAAATAGTTTTTTGCCGCTGCCGCAAATTTCGAAAATCCGTTCAGCAAGAATTGGCTGCAGGCTGCTGACGACCACTTTTTGTCGATTAAAAAAATGTTCTTCGTGTCGTCTAATCTACAATAAAATCCCCTACAAATTTCAAAACGATTGGTCCAGTAGTTGCGTTGGAAAAAAATCCCGAAAGTTTTCGTCATTTCCCACCATTTATAGGTATTTCCACCCTTAAATGCTTCTCATCGTATCTTCCGTAAATTTTTTCAAACGATCCAAAGTCCACCGACTTTGAAAACAATTTTTCGAAAAAAAAAACGCGTTTAAAGTTTGAATTTTAGGAATATTTCAATGAAATTTTCAGGAAATATAGCTAAAAGATGATACTATCGAAAAAAAACTTATTTTTCTTGAAAAGGCAATTTTTTACCCACCTAGGTAGATGTAGCCCGTTGATTCTTTCGAGGCATGCTGATATGAACGGTCGTGACATTTATGCTTTTATGCACAGATGATGCACCAGAGGAGGTTCCCATCAAGAGGATAAAAACCGACATACCAACGGAAAATGAATTATCCCAAGTGCAAAAAGAAACTATAAATGCGCCGACAGAAGACGAACGAAAGATTCCGGCTAATCCGAAGAGAGTGCCGGATAGTCGTAACAACTCGGCAACGACGAAGAATTTCGAGAAACCGCCAACGACGGATCAACGCAGTGGTTCGCAGAATGGTCCCGATAACAGGCATTACAATAAAAAACGCTTGATGCTGTTGCAACGCCTGTTGTCGCGTTCGATACAGCACGAGAGAAATCTTATCTGTCAGTGCATCAAGTATATCGCGGACAACAACTATTTTTTGTAGCAACATTTGAAAAATGCGAGAATATCCTTTTTGTAAATAGATTCGCCAACTATCATCGTCTTTTCTGTTTTTGTTAAACAATTTTTATTGTACAGTGGTCATTAAAACGATCGTCGTTCATTGTCATCCTTTGGAGAATCGCTTCTTCTTCTTATCCTTCTTTCGTTCGCTGCCAGATATTTCATTGATAGCGTCGTCCATCGACAAGTTGGCCCGCTTCTCGCCGCTCTTTATTGATATCAGAGATTTGCTGGATTTACTTTTGAGAACGTTGTCCCACTCCTCCTCGGTACCTTTGATCGCGTACTGTTTCAGATTTTCCTGTTTCAGTTTTGCCAACTCTGCACGTTGCTTGGCTTGCAGCTCCTGCGAAACGAGTTTTTGAAAGAGAAAATTAATTTTAATTCAACGCTCCTTTTATCTCGCGGGCTTTTACGATTCCTTAAGGTAATCCTATCGCTTCACACTAGTCATACCACTGATCATACTTGAGACTTGTACAATTTATATTTTTAACGTATGCAAAAAAAATTTGTAATAACTAAATTTTCCATGAGTAAACTGTAATGAATGTTCACATTTAATTAGAAAAATGAAAAATAGTTATTCCAACGATTCGCGCAGTATTTCTAGGTTTGATATTTGGCAATATTGGTTCTATCTCCGTTCCTTTTTACTCAAATAGGCAAGTTTAACCTCCGTGCTTTTCAACGTCGATCTGTCAAAACAATGTCAGGTGCGGGAAATATAAAGCATTGTATTCGGACCACGACTGGTAAGAAGCGTAGAAAATTTGTGTCGGCGAAATATGTCCGTTAAAAATGAAATATGTGTAGAAATATGAATGAGTGAGGTGAGGTTAGGACTACAGTCAGCTGTTGCCTTGCTGTCACGTCTCTTTATCGTAGCAAGTGGTAACAAATCCAATACCGGAAGATCAAATTAAACTTGATATTACATAAAAATTAGGTCAATGAGCGTAATTTTTTCTGAGAGCACTGGATTACTACAAGTGTTAAGTATGTAAATCTGATTACTTTTAAGAATCTGACGGATTCCCACTATTATATACACTTTTGTAGTGACCAGATATTGGGTTTTTGCATGTCGTCTCGGAATTCCTTCATAAAAATACGCAATTTTAATATTTTTTTCTCTGTAATTCGGTCGGTAACCGACCCTGAAATTTTGCAGAGACGATTATTAATATATTCAGTGGAGCTCAAAAAACAAATAAAAATTCTATGGATTGAAGCCTGGCGATAGGATTACCTTAGGGTATATAAGAGAGGTGCTTAGGATGGAGGAGTTTTAAAAGCGTTTTTGAAAGAATACAGATTAGGTACTGTAAGATGGCGTTAAAATTGGACAAAACTCCAAACCATGTTTGGAGAAGTGAGCAGGGGGTGCCTACCATGGAATATATGACAAGGGAACGAGCGTTAAGGTATATAAGAGAGGTGCTTAGGATGGAGGAGTCAAGATGGCCAAAAATTCGCCTATTTGAGAAAATAAGAACAATTGCAAACGATATCCCGTCAAATTGGGGAAAACATTTAGAGAATATCGCAAAGAATATGGGAATAGAAGAGATAATAACAATGATAAGGGGAAGAAGAGAAATGGAAAGAATAGATGACAGAAGGATTAGAAAACTTCAAAAGGGGAACTTCCGGAAGAGGAAAAAAATAAGAAAATCAACGTATAATGAAAAATACAAATACATTGTGGAAAACGAAAAAAGGTCATGGAAATACTGGTCGGAAGAGGGAGTTAAGAGAAGGGATACGGTATTGTGGGCGAGATTAAGATGGGAAACATAGCAAGGGCGGGAAAGAGAGGGCAAAAGGATTGGAGGTGCAGGATTTGTAAAGAGTAGTATGTGAAAAGGGCTGAGAGCTAGTAACAGAGAAAGCAAGAAAGAAAGCAGAGTAGTGGGTGCAAGGAAGAAGGGGAAGGGGGGGATTAAACTAAGAAAAAGAGAGAAATGTTAGATAGTGACAAGGGAAAGAGTATGCAGAGTGGAAAATAAGTTAAAGTAGGGCTGAGAGAAAAAGTAGCATATTGTAAAAAAAAAAGCTTGCCAAAAAAGTTGTGCAAATAAAACTCGATTTGATTGATTGATATTAAGGTATTCAGTTCGCGGAGGGCCGTATTTTGCGGGGGCATAAGGAGGGCCCTTCCGAATCATTGGTAAATTACAGTGGCGTTTAATAAAAGTAAGTCATAATCAATTATTATACCCAACGATAATCTGGAATAATGAAATTCCCACAATTTTAGTAGATTTAGACATTTTCTCTGAAAAGTCACGGCTACGAAAATTCTTCTGCTAGTCACATTAAAAAAAAAAGGGGTAATTGTGCAGAAGTGGGGCTCCACCACACTTTTGGCGGGAGTTTTCTTTCCTTGCCATGAATTGCTTTAATTAGTCACCACTAATGATATTCGGCCCGCGTAGGCTGACATTTTTAGTTATTTCCATAAATTGTGGGGTTTTGGAGTTCAAAGAAAAAGAAGTTTTCATAAAGGCATTCTTACAAAATCACACACACACGCGCGCGCGCAACGGACAAGTCGAAAAGCACGAAAATGCCCTATTTTACTGCATGTTTCGCCAAACTTCAAAACCCCATACATTATGGGAATATTTTGAAATGTCAGCCTCCGCGGGCTGAATATCACTAGTTGTGACATAATAAAGGCGTCCATGCCAAAAATAATCTTTTAGCATTGAAAGTGGGGTGGAGTCCCACTTCTGCGTATTTACCAAAAAAAGTTTTATCGTTAATATTTCCTTTCAACATTCGGTGACCCTCTGTTTTTATTGTCGTTGCGGAATCTTTAGAATTTTTTACAATTATTCGATAGAAATGTGGTCAGGTAACATTTCCATAAAGCGTCGTATAAATGAGACGATTTTTAGAGTCGTAAATTTTCATTAAAAGTTCCATAACTTGGCATGAAATTGTACCAGTATACTAGGATCTATTTTTACTTGATTATAGACGAAAATCAGTTGTTAAATATTCGGGTTTGTGAAATGAATACCTTAATCATGTAATAATGATTGTAAACTGGCCGCATATTTGTCATACATTCTCATTAATTATCTCGGTAAGCTGAATTTTTTCGGTAATATCGTTCTGTACACTATCCTGCACACAATATTCGTTTTTTCGTTTACTTTCTTCACATATGCGGAATCTTTACGCCAAAAACAGGAATATAAACGACCTTGCCCCATACAACCAATGCACTCAAGCAGAGATTGACGTGCACTTAAGAATTTAATATTCAATAAACACGTGCGTAAATCTCTGTTCTTTTGCCAGTATATTCAGAAAGTATACCATAAAGACTGGTAACATTTTCATTCAGCTATTCAGCCCTATTTTTTAAGCAACAACCTTAAGATGTGGAATGATCAAAAGAAAAGAGTACCTTTGCCGCGGCCTCGAGCTCGGCGTTCATGCTTTTTCCCTTCTCCATATCGACTCGTATGTCGTCGTTCGTTCTTTCGGTTGTTATCATCGTGCTCTCGACAAACCCTTCGGCGACACCATTCAGGAACTGCATGGATTTTCGTACAAGTCGATTGAACAATCCGAGCAACTGCGACGCCGGTAATTCCAATTCTTCCGCGAGCTTGTCGACTGTTTTGTGCTGAAGACCCACGCCCAGAAGTATTGCCTGCCGAGGATACGAAAAATACGTTTCATTCACGCTTGACTCGTATAAAATTTGACATTGAAGTACTTCAAACAGACATAAAACCGTAATTTCAATAATTCGTGTGCTAAATGTTCGTTATAAAAAACTAAACGTATTTTTTTTTTAATCAAGCTTTCATTTATAAAATATTGAATTAAAAAGTAAAAAGTAATATTTAGTGCATGAAGTTAAATAGTAAAGCTACAGAAGAACCCCGTCCTTGGTCACTGATCGGAGGCGCAGGCAGTGGACATGTATATATGTGCGTCTTTTTCACATTGGAACCGCCCTCGGATGCCAATAGGTTTGAACCTGTCTGTGAGTCGCTCCAGCACAATTCGGTTGTGAGAGGTTATTTTATAGTATTTTTGGTGTCAAAAGTTGAAAAACCAGCTGAGTTTGTAGGTTTCTTGCTTCTTTACGTATCGCAGTTATGTTCGAAGTCATTGTTCTCCCGCAATATACAGCTATATTGCGGTATTTGAGCATTGTGTTTGTTAACCTAACAAAAATAGAAACATGTCAGTTCCCGCTTTAGAAAAAAAGAGGGTCGGTACGCAGGGGCTCTATTTTTCGAGGTACACAGAGGTAAGTCATAATATGAATATTTTCGCGTTGTGATTTAGACAGGTACTGGTACTACCTCATTAGGTAGGTACTCATTGTTGATTAATATTCAATAAATGATTGTGATTGATCTCATAATATGCTGTCTTTCTTAAATTAATTTTTTAATAGTTTACTGTACAATACTCCCCATTGTATAGAGAAAAGCACTCCATTACCTACAAGTGTACAGTGGATCAGGGTAATTTTCTTCAAATTTTGCTTGATTTTGACATTTTGTTTGACCGTGAAATTAGGCATGTTTCACTGTGTACGCCCTCAAGCACACAGTGGATCAAATCCCATTTTTTTTTAAATGGTTATTATTTCAATATCTATTGGGTTAGGCCGTTTAGTGTCTTTTAACAAAATGAAGCCGTTGAACACACCTCATGTTTAGTTAAGGTTTCATTGAGATTGTGTGAACGGTTAGGCAGCTGTAGACCTCTGGAAAAAAATGAGCCACTGATCCCACTCTGACCCTACATACTTAATTCCTTCGTTGGCAGAGAGAATTCGACAAAAAGTGCCCAAAATGGCAGGAACATTTTTTTATCCTGAAAACTTGTACTCTGGGCTTTTTGAGGGTGCTGGTTAAGAATCTGAACTCAAAATTCAGGAATTCACAATGACGAACAAATATGGCGAATGAAAATACAAATAATACAGATTGATGCGAAGAAAATTTTCAATTTCGGTCCGCCATTCTAGCGCCGCCATTTTGAATTTTCGAATTTAAAGTTCAGATTCGTAATAAGCGGCCTCAAAAATCCCAGAAATCTTCGATTTCAAATCAGAGCAAGTTAAATAGGGAAATAAAAAGGTCGACGCACTATTGCGTCAATGCCACACAGGGCACGGGATTATTTGTCGCACTATTGCGTCAATGCCAACGAAGGGGTTAAGGAGTTCCGATACCAAAATCAAAATGCTTGTAGACCATTGAAATTCATATCACCGAGAGATTAACGGGAGATATACACCTAGACGGTCGAGGTCGAGGATTTAGAAGCTATGAACATTCCGTCGACCGTAGAAGACCTGCACTATGGGCCTGGTATCGATGATTCCATGTAAGTTGACAAATTTCATGATTTATTCATTCCCAAATTTTCAAACGCGTTTTTCTCAAAACCACGTTCTTCAAATCGGTTCCCAAAATTTCTCGAAAACCAATGAACCGATTGCCTTGAGGTTTTTTGTGGTTATTCTATACACCATTATCTAGTACTTGTCACAGGATTTTTTTCCCGTTACTTAGTTTTTGTTTTATAGGCAAAATAATAACTAATTTTTGGCCCAAAAATCACTATTTATGTTCAAACGTCCGCCATTATGTCATAAATCGATATTTTCAAAATCGGCTATGACAAGTACTAGATTATAGTATCTAATTTAATAATCTTTTTGGTTGTTTTTTTTTCAGATGATTTTTGAAGAAACGCCAGTGGGTACCGTATACGCAGCTTTTTTTACGCCGCTCCAAGGATCATACAATATCCTTGTATATTTTTGATTTTTTTAAATAAAGAAAATTAAACATATTTTTGAATGTATATACTTTTAGATAATTAAAACCCCAATCCGAAATTTCAAATAGTTTTCCTCGAAAAAATTCACAAAAATGACCTTTTTTCCGGCTCTTCAGTGTATATCTCTCCTTAATTGAGGATGCATTAAATGTCCAAAAATTAATCTCTTTCACCACATAGTTTCGGAGATTTTGAAGGTTCAAGTTGAGTTTTGTTCGAGTATTATTAATAAACAAAGTGGAGAAACCGCTTAATTTTTCAACACGACTTTCCTGACACTAATCGCGGTTTGTTCAGTTTTTTAAATTTGAATTGAAGCATTATTTCAACCCCTACAGCCCTAAAACTAGTGTTTACGAAGTGCCACGTGTATTACCAAATGGATGAAGGTTCAAGTTGAACCTTCATGGCACGTGGCACTTTGTAAACACTAGTTATAGGGCTGTAGGGGTTAAAATAATGCTTCGAATTAAATTTGAAAAACTGAACAAACTGCGATTACTAATATGCGATTAGTAATATGCGATTAGTAATAATACTCGAACAAAACTTAACTTGAACCTTCAAAATCTCCGAAACTATGTGGTAAAACGGATTAATTTTTGGACAGTTAATGCATCCTAAATTAATCTGTCGGTTATATGAATTTCAATCGTCTACAAGCATTTCGATTTTGGTGTCGAAACTCTTTAATAAAACTTACATAAACATAAAACGTAAATTTTTTAAAACACTTTCTCAAATGCTTGAGGCTTTATTTCAAGTATAATGACGTTTTACGCCTCAGGCTTTTAAGAAAATATTTCAATTTTTTAAAGTTCTATGTTTATGTAACTTTTATGTTGAAACATTTTCGTGGTAGAAAAGTCGCTCGGAAATTCGGCCGAATATTCCGAGATCTCAATGTTGAGTAGACGGATCGAAAAATGACCCAAACAAAATCGATAGGAAAAAATAACATTTCATTGGTAAAATGTCATTAAATTTTCGATTCGTCGCTGTGTTTTCGCGTAATGTCGAATCTAAGGTAAAAAGGTAAAAAAAAAGGTAAATTGATCGATTTTTTGTTATAAATAAAAAAACTATTAAACGTATTGCTTTTTTGCTTCATCAAACGATAAAAGGATGTCAGCTGAGCATTCTGTCCAAATTTGAAGGCAATCGGTTGAATAGTTTTTGAGAAATCGTGCACACCATCAAAAAAGGACCATCGCGCGTCGAGGGGGGTGGGAGGCGGATTTTTTGATGAAATTGTTTGAACATTTTTTTGTATGTAGTAAACAGATCAATAAAACTATATGCCAAGTTTCACAAGTTTTCCGTTGTATACTTTCTTCACAAAAAAATTCCCAAAAAGCGGTAAATTTTGCGAAAAAAAAGACAATCCCCCCTTAAGTATGTACTGCATGCGCCTTCGATCAGTGACCAATGATGGGGTTTTTCCGTAGCTTTACTATTTAACTTCATACACTAAATATTATTTTTTACTTTTCAGGTCGATAGATTATAAATAAAAGCTTGTTTTCGAAAAGATTTTTTACGTTTAGTTTAGTATTAGACTTATACTGTTTAGTATTAGAATTAGTTTATTTATTTGCTATGCCGGAGCCCCTGTCATGCAGACATCGGCGTAATAAAAAACCTTGCCTAAGGTCATAAAGGTTGCGCGAGAAACTTTATACTAGTGTAATTGTAAATAGTGCTCAAGTTAACAAAGTTAATGAGCCCAAACTCGATTGTCCTACGATTTGCTATTAGGAAATTTCAGTTCCCGGCTCCCACCACCATTATCAGACTCTCGTTATCACGTGTAATGAAAAGTGTTCGTGATAACAAAACAAATAAGCACAAACTCTACTGTCCTAGTATATGCTATTAAGGCGAGAAATCCCTTTACAATTTACAAAAAATCATTTTTTTAAACATATTTCGAAAGTATGATCCCCAAAGAATATACTGACCAGAGGAAAACTCGGAATATTGAATATTTGCGGAGTTATCGGATATAGTCTAGAGCGCGGGGACAGCATGCGGTCAGGTAGCGAGTCGCATGTTGAAACTTTAAACGCGATTATCTCGAAACTACTTTTTCAAAAACTGCTCGTGTTGTAGCTCAAAAAGTTATCGACTGATTTTGATGAAATTTTGGGAGGTTACTCTCAGTAATATTATCGGAAGTATATACCTAAAGTTTGAAAGGTAGCGTGTAAATAAATATATTTTTTGGGGTCAAATATGTCGACAAATGGTCGAAAATTCGAACTTTAGAGTAAAAAGGCTCCTAAATTTTCAATTTTGCACTTTTTCATCATTTTTTAGGTATATCCTTCCCCCTGAATATGTCAGTAAACGAATGACACTTATTAAATCTTTTTCAGATCAACAGAAAAAGTGACAACTACACCACTTTTCGATGTCGCGGAAAAGAGGCGGCCGAAGACCCTTAATAACGCCGCCAATTTGTTGGTCTTCCCAAAAAAAAAGTTTTTCAACTTGACAGTCATAATAAACTCATGTCCAAATTTGAAAATGATCAGATTATTTTATCGCCTCTAAAAAAATTCCCGAAAAATACCTATTTTTCACGCTCCCAAAGGGATTTCTCGCCTTAAGGAGTTGCATTGCCCATCCCCCACCCCATCAGCAGACCAGCTCCGTGATAACATATTATTGCATTGGTTCCGAAGTTACATAGCTATACCAAATTTCAGCTCAATCGCATGCCAGCAAGTTCTTGAAAAATCGATTACAATTTTTTTACCGGAAAGACATACGAACGAAGCAATTTAAATAAAAGCTTGTAAAAGGGCTCAATTAGGATTTTGTTGAAAGTGATACTGACCGCTTGGACGGGAGACAAATGCGTGTCTCCCATCAAATTAAGAAAATAGAGTCGCGCCAATGGCGGCAACAGATCCATAATCAAATGGTAGTCGGCCATATTATTGCTGTACATTCCCAGTCGCTTCAAGTCGTACGGGGTGAAAAACGCATCCAACATGTCCTTTTTGATAGCTGTACTCGACGACTTGACCGTCTTGTTGGTGAGTAATCCGAGAGCCAGGGACGGCGAGTATCCGTTGAACGAATACGACAAGAGTGTCGCGAATCTTCGCCGGAAATCTTTCCAGTAAGCATCCAACCAACTGAAATCTTTTTCCTCGTCCGAAACTATCTTGCACAACATTATGCAGGAATGTTCACCAGTGATGTCGTTCGCTGTTTGCCTGTAAATTCGGTTCAAGTAATCAGAAGTTACGAACGCTGCTTTGTTCGCCATGAAGTGTTGTGGAAAGCTGATAAAAAAAATTGATTTTTTTCCATTTCTTCATTCTACTTAAGGAGAACGTTGTGTCCCGATATTCTTAATGATTTAAATTTTACAGGAAGGTAAATGGACCCATATGATCGACGTGAAAGAACGAAAAAAAAAAAAACAAATTTAGCGCCTCTTTCCCGATAGAAATGTTTTTAAAACCGTTGTAACGACACTGCTGCACTTATTAACCCATATTCAAAATTCTCTTTCCAGTATTTCCCTCATCGTAGTCGCTATCGCGTGTACTCCAATTATCAATTTACAGTGACCCGTTGCTTTTTTTAAAACAAATATGTGGGCCAAGAAATGAAGGGAGCCATGGAGGAGGTAGGAGTGGGAGCAATATGGCAAAGGATAAGAAACGAAGATATGGAGCGAGTTTTTTACTTCCTCCATAAGGGATAAGAAACGAAGATATGGAGGGATGTTTTTGAAATTTTCATTTTTGACGGAATTGCGACCGTTTTAATTTGACATTCGTTTTTCGTTCGCAATTTCCGACGATTTTGGATTGCATACACATTGCATAAAAAGCAATGGTTCAATCAAATGAAAAACCCCTACGTGGAGAACGAGAAAAACTATCGAAGAATATTGTATTGTATGAAATTTGGACAAACCGGACAAGCCGTTTTCGAGATACATCTGGCACCGACTTTGAAAACTATGTTTCGAGATAATCGCGTTTGAATCACTTCCAGACAACGAATTTATTTTTAAAAAATTGCTAAACATACCTCGATGTACATATTTTCCAATTTAAAAAACCGGATCCAATAGAAATATTAGTTTTTGAGATAAAAATTCCCGAAGTTTACCCGTTTTTCTCGCCGTTTACTCAGGTACCTCCCCTTAACCCCTTAACTGTGTATGTCACACATATGTAAGCATAAAAAAAATCCAAACAAACCCAAACTTTGAGGCCTCTGTTGAACCCTTAAGGGTCGAATTTCGATTTTTACCACTGTTGAAAAACGTCTTATTTTGGGTCAAATATGAAGACTACGTGGTCAGAATAAGAGGCCACAGATATCGTAAGATCCCCACACCCGCAAGGATATACTTAGATATAAAGAACAATACTATACTATGTGCGCCAAGAGCTTTTTTCAAAAGTTTGTGTTCACCCACGCGCAAAAATCCGCCACGTTGATTTTCCGACTCGATTACAGCACCTACGATAGCCGCACCCATATTTTTATAAAAATATGGGTGATAAAAAAAACCTCCCCAGAATGTGATAAACAAAACGTGATCATTTTGTCTAGTCGAAATATATCAAAATCTAGCCCTGGAGTTTTTTTTCCGATATCTAAAATAAATTTTGAGGAAAAAAATGCTGAACATGTATGTTTCAGGGATTCCTCTGGAAAGGTACTATTAAGGGGTTACGTAGGTATGAACATTTAAAAAAATGCATTTTTTTTCTAATAGTACAATATGTCTAGAATGTTCTCCCACAGTTTTAAGTCAATCGGAGTAAAAATCTAGGAGAGAGAGATCCTTTGGGAATTCCCCCTGTTGGAAAAGACCGGCCGGGAGCGGCGCAGGAAACCAGGTCTCACCGGCTGAATTTCCCAAATTTTTTGATGAATTTTTTAAAAAATATTGTTAACATTTTGCTCTTTTATGTGCTTAAGGGGCTATACCAGTGTGACACTTTCAAAAAATCGTTTTTTTGCCTTTTTCGACAGTTTATACTTTCAAGAATATAAGATGAGATTTTTATACTTTCAAGATTTTTATACTTTCAAGAATATGAATTGAGATTTTTCAAATTTGCTGACATTGTAACTTAAAGAGCAATTATCCGATTGACTTGAAATTTGAACTGAGTACTCTTGAATATATTTACTCTACAATGACGTAGGATATTTTTGATTGGATGAAAATTGACGATTTGGCAGTGAAAAAAACGACCATTTTATGGGCAAGAAAATAGACTTTTTTCATAACTACGCCATTTTGTTAGATTTTAATATTTTTCGAGAATCCTACGTCATTGTACAGGAAATACCTTCCAGTTTAACGGCATTTTTTCCTATTTCGGTTTCAGCTCCTCAATCGGCCGGAATCATGTCAGCAGTGGAGGAACTTTTTTTTTGCGCCTTCGAAGGCAGCGCACAATCGCTTGGATCTCAATATTTTTATATGAAAAAATTATGTAATATGCGTCAAATATAGCCAAATATATTCTTAATTTTCCGAAACATTTAATTGAGTACTTTTCTTCCAAACAATTCCCGAAAATAACCCAAATTTTCAGCGTCCACACTGGTATAGCCCCTTAACGTTTTGAATAAAATAATGTATATATTATATTTTTTTTCAAATAGAGGAAATATGCTTTTTGGCTTCGAAACCCACGCACCCCCTTAAGAGAATTTGATCAAACCTGAGATAAACCGGCACGAAGTTTGCTCGTTTCCAGAACTTCAGTAGAGATTCCGTCAGACCGAAGGACACGCCGATGTAATCCAAATTCTCCGGTCGTCGCTCGTTCAACTTGAGAAGCAGCGGTGGAAGGGATGTCCTGGGCTCTGGGAAAATCATATTATATCTCCTCTCTGCCCATTTTCATCGTCCTATACCGAGAATCGGCATCGCAAGAGAAAGCGCGAGCAAAAATTCATACCGATCGTTTCCTCAAGGAGGTCGATAGTTCCGTCCTCGACCCTCGAGATTTCGGTAGTCATCGCATCGTCCGATTTTTCGTCGATATTCGGTATCTTCATTTCGTAATATTGTTTCAGCAAATCCAGAGCTCTTCCTCCGTAACCCATCTACGAGATTTCGGTGACAAATGCAAATGGTGAATCGCGGCAATGCACAAAAGACTGTAGGAAATTACGCGAATAATTTGCAAAAAAGTATCGTACTCCTTGGTAATCGGGATGAGTGGCTATTCGTACGATCCTGGCGCCAGCCAATCTCGGGAAATCATTGTCCTGATATTGCTGTGCTATCGTCCAGGGTATGAGATCACCGGCAGCCCGGCGACCTCTGCCCAATCCGTCGGCGATCGTAGCTTTGCTCACCTCGCCCTCCAAGCAAACCTGTATGACCACCAATATTTCCGGCAGCGTCTTCCTGTTGGGATCAACGGGACCGAGAAGACAGAACAAGTGATGAGCCGGAGCGTCCGACATCATTTGAAGGTCGTTTGGACTATTCTGAAAACGGAATATTCTCAAATTTACGTAATGTTATTTTGCGGACTCGCTCGTGTTTACTGAAGTGGGGTAAAACGAAAACTTTTACTCGTTGAAATGAAAATCATTAGGTGTAAAAAAAACTCATGTTAAATTGGAGCGCTGTAATTCAAATCCAAGTGGCGCTGCATGCGTTTTTCCATTTGATTTAACGCT
This sequence comes from Ophion ellenae, assembly GCA_963210295.1. Lineage (NCBI taxonomy): Eukaryota > Metazoa > Arthropoda > Insecta > Hymenoptera > Ichneumonidae > Ophion > Ophion ellenae. The sequence goes on along the minus strand of OY723391.1, from coordinate 18,389,765 downwards.
GCGGCTAGCCGTTCGGTTATCGTACGAATAAGCGTACGCAATTCGTCCGGATAGCTGCTCAGTTCACGCAGTTCACGCTGTACAACGCCCCAAACAAACATACCCAAACAAAATTATAAAGATTTTATTCGGACAAATACGTGTAAATTATTCGTCCGGATAGTTTGTTTAACAATTTAACACATTCTATCCGGACGATTATACTATATACCCAAACAAACAAACAAACATGCCCAAACAAATAAACCGAATCAAACTCAACCAAACCAAACAAATAAACCCTAACAAAATCCTAACAATTTAACACATTCTATCCGGACGATTGTACTATATACCCAAACAAGCACACCCAAACAAACAAACATACCCAACCACACTCAACCAACCCAAACAAACACAGGCCAATATTATTTATTTTAAGAAAAAACTCGTGTTTTTTGGTCAGATCAACCGAGTGGCCAAAATCAAATACATCGTTGGGCCCCGCACGTTGAAAGATCCGTCAAGATATTGTTTATGACTTCTTTAATAGTAGAACCTCGATTATCCGAACCCTCAATTATCCGAACGATGACTTAGTTTATTCGAACGCTCAATTATCCGAACGTTGGCGCGAAAGATACATTGTTGCTCGCTGCCACCGCCGTGAGCAACAATGAGCAACCCAACGCAACTTCTCCTTCTCAAACGGCTGCGAGACTTCGCCGCTCAAAAACACGTTACAGCCGTTCGTCAATTAAAAATGAACGATTTTATTTTAAAAAATATAAAAAAAGCATCCGAGATTTTTCAGGTGTTTCAAATACATATATATATATATATATATATATATATATATATATATATATATATATATATATATATATATATATATATATATATATATATATATATATATATATATATATATATATATATATATATATATATATATATATATATATATATCAACGTTAACATGTATGCCAAATTTTAAAATATATGTATGTACTGTTTTTATGTAAAAAGGTGTCGTTTATGATCTCGTCCCAAAAAACCCACGTTTCGATTATCCGAACTAGTCTCGGTCCCAATTGGTTCGGATAATCGAGGTTCTACTGTATTAATATCTTTCAATTAAATTTAGTTTATAATTTTGGTAATGTACATACAAATAAATGTTCAAACGATTTTTCAAACATCTTACTCATTCGTTCAAAATTTTCTTTTTTCAAGTCACCCTGATTTTCGGGTCGTCACAGTAGTCTATCCCCTCAAAAATATATGCCCGGATTTAGCCAAAATGAATTCGTTCCTGACTTATTGAAGGGGTGGGGGGATACCTTTAGGGGAGGAATTTTTTTCCGATTTTCATGATTTTTGGTTAAAGAAAAGATTGCTTCGACATTTTTTAGATTTAGGGTACGTTTTACTGCTAGTTTTGGCTGTTACATGGTTTTTTTCATTCATCGTTGAAAATGGCATAGACATGGCATGGTCTTCTTAACTGCATTTTCAAAGCTGGCAAACTAATCCACCGATTCTGATTAAATTTGGTATAAATGTTTCTAACATTACTTATTGTCTTAAACATGACCCGAAATAATTTTTGAAAACTATAAAAACCATTTTTTATTGCAGACGGTAGCCATTTTTTTCGGAACATTAAATCTTTTTGTTTCAAAACGTACCATTTCGTCGGTTGTCAACATTTATCACTTTTTCTTGGTTCTTATACTGCGTATGAGTGTTCATGAAAGACAAATCTTCGTCGGTTTTTCTCCGCCGCAACTCGTTTAGAAGACCGTGTCATACCTCCGCCATTTTTAAAGATTAATCCAAAAATAGCATGTAACAGCCAAAAGTGGTAATAAAACATACCCTAAGTCTAAAAAATGGCGAGGAAATCTTTCCTTAAAAAAATAATAATAAACATCAGCTATTTTCCTGAAGGTATCTCCCCCTTTAAGGGGTTACCCCCACTTGCGATTTTGAAAAAATCGATTTTTTTTATTGCATTTTTTTGAAGTATAAGTATCTGAGAATATGTCCTGAAAATTTCAAGTCGATCAGAACAAAATTGACTGGGATATGAGCGTTGAAAGAGAAGAATCCGCGTTGAAAGAGAAACTTTAAACGCGTTTTTCTCAAAATGGCATTTCTGAAGTCGGTGACCAAGATTACTCGAACACTAATGAACCGATTTTCTTGAAATTTTGCAGGCTTATTTAATACATAAAAATGTAGTCTTTAATCGTTCGATTTTTTTTTCGAAGAAAAATGGCCGTTTTATAGCCAAAAAAAACGGCCGTTTTTTTTCATTAAAATCGAATCATTAACTTTGACTGTCCGCCATTTTGTGAAAAATGAATATTTTTTAAAATCCTTCGATTAAAGACTAGTTTATACTTATATTTGACTAAATCCATCCGCATTTTTTTTCAGATGATCCACTTCGCCGCAATGTTGGTCACCGCAAACCGTGTATATAAAAACATTATTTCATTGACGGCCATTTGCCACTGAACAGTGTAATATTTTTCAATAAAAAAATTACTGAAAGTTCTTCAAGATGTGTTCTTTAAGATGGTATATTGATCGATTAAAAAAGTTTTGTAGTTTTCTTTTAAAAAATTCATGAAAAAGGCCTTTTTTTGCGCTACAAGTGGGGGTAACGCCTTAAGATTGAACATAAAGACCGAATTTTCTGTGTAATAAGATGGCTCTTAAAATTGTTGATTATTAGACATGATTTTTCGTTTACACCTAACACTAATGTTCGAAGAAGTTAGGGTTGACATGTTCTGCCACACTAGTATTTGCGATTAAATGTAAGGCGCACCTTGTAGTGGGAAGCGACGTAAAGCGCGACGAGCCTCTGGAGGAAGAGTTCGGAGGCCTTGTGATACGAGAAGAGAGTGTCCCTGTTTATGTAATACAACTGACACATATCTGGAGGCGGGCATCCCGAGAGTATCGGCGCGTGAGTCATGGCATCGAGACACAACAAATTCGTGAGCCATTCCTCGACGGAGTCGCCCGATTTGTAACGAATCGATTCCTCCAGTGAAAGTTCGTAAAGTTGCCGACCGAGTACGGATTTTTCTAACTTCGCCTTGTCGGATTTCTCGTGAGCGTTCGGCGTTGTCGTTTGAGCCCTCAACTGTTGAAGGAGTTTCAGGGACAGCGAGCGTCCGGTGCCCTCGTATCCGTTTATCGTGGACGAGAGGAAGACGAGGTAAGGGCCGAGCATCGCTTTGACGTAGGGCAATGGGATCGCAGCGGCCTCGTCGATAACGAGCAGTTCCGCTTGGCTCAGTTTGTGAACGTCGGTCGGATGGATGTACTGGATGGTTTGTCGGTGATCGCGAAAAACATTGACGCGAACGGTGGCTTTGTTGAATTCTGGATTGGTCGACTGCACAAGACCATAGTCGAGATGTTCCTGGTACGCGAGAGCGTCGAATCCTGCAATGAGTAAATTCTCATTATGGAATCGGTGTAAAAATTTCAAAAAATCGATTTTTTGCATTATTCGATAGTACAGACGGTTATATACATGCTGTTCAATTTTTCGGGCGAAATTCGAATTATTACGGTTGCTACAAACGTTCTCGGGAATTCGAACAGCGTGAGACCTGGCGCGGACGGATGCGTTTTTCTCGAAATGTCGTATTTCAAAAAGGTGTACACTCGCAAAGCAAGAGTGCTCATTTTTAACACAACATTCTTCACACCATTCTTTATCTTGGTATGGAAGCTTATTTTTTTAATATTCATTTTTTTGTAACGAAAAATTCGATAAAATAGGCTAAATTCGATACTTTTTTTTCAAACCACCGCCATTTTGTCAACTTTAATTATTAAAAGAACCTCCATAGCAAGATAGCGGCTTTCATACCGATTAATAATCTTTTTACAAATTTTGCTTCGGATAATATTTACGGCCACAACCGTGTACACCGTGAGGACTCCTTTTTTCGAAGACATTTTCAACCGTTAAAATAAAAATGAACGTTTAAAAATGTATTTTATGTTCTTCGCGAGTGCTTTGATTTGACATAAAAAAATCAGACTGATTAGCGTATTTTAACCGTATAAAAAAGAAATCTCGAAAAAAACTATTTTTCGACCCGATACACTGCGATGAGCTCTTGAGGGATAACACCACTTTAGGATTTTGGAAAAATCGTTTTTTGGCTTGAAAAATACTTTGGGGCCATAAAAACAATATGCAATTGGTCCTGTAGCGATTTTTTTTTAAAGGTTAAATTATCGATTTTGCCGCAGCGCCTCGGACTTCTTTCAGGCGCCTCGTACAACTTTAAGGCCTTAGGCCACAGTAACGGTTATAAAATCATGTGCGAATTTAATAATTTTTTTCGCATGAAAAAGTGATTCACTCATAAAATTAATTACACATCTATTTAGTATGAATATCAAGCTGTTAGAAAATATATATATTTTTTTTCGATGTACAAAATGGCCGACTACTCGAAACTTCTCGAAACAGCTTTTTTCCAATTGGCGTGACAAATAACTTCAACAATTTTCACTCGATTTACTTCAAATTTTAAAGTTATGTTCCTAATTGCATTTCGCAGAGAAAGTACGTACGGAATTTCTGATTAATCGAAAACTTTTCATGTTATGAGCAGTGGATGAGCAGTTGTAACGAAATTTTTCACTGAAAATTCATTCCTTAAGGTAGTTCCTCTGCGAAAATCTCAACCAAAAGTTTACATACCATGTTCATGTTTAAAAGATTGATAATTAGTTTAATTAGTAATGAATAAAATTAAAAACTACGCAATATTGACTCGGTACTAGTAGATAATACGATGAATGTCATTTATTGCCGTAAAATATATTTTGTATTGTGTTTTTGATCGACCATCGCCAGTAAACTTTTTGCCGGGACTGTCCAGGCTTTGCCCCAATTTTTTTTTCCAGGCTTTGCACCAAAATTGTGAAGGCTTCTCATGGTTATATCTTGGAAACTAGATGGTGAATCATTCTCATTTTTTTCACATTATTCGTGATATGTTACTGTAGCGTATCCTCGTTTTTGATCAATTTCTTAACTTTAGTTTTGACGGTAGAATTAATGATGCTCTGTTTGCCCATCATAACGCATTTGTTACGTGTAAACCAAGCCAACTTTAAGTGTAAATATCTCAGGTTTGGGGTGGTCAAACTTATTCAAATTGCACAGATGTTTGGATAATGTATTAAATAACGTATATGTCAAATTTCAACCATTTCTTAATTCAACTCTTCTGTGGAGGTACTACCTTAAGTTCAAATACCTACAAATATGGAATAAAACAATATTTTTTTAAATTCCGTGCGTACTTCTCTAGGTATTCTAATGTAGATTGACGAGAATTTTAGTTTTTTGTTCTAGGTAAAAAATTGTGGATGCTAAATGTCACGCCGCGGCGCGCCTAAACAAAAAGATAACAAAAGAACATATTAGTAGTCGGCCATTTTGTACATCGAAAACAAAATTTCTAACAGCTCGATATTTATACTAAATAGATGCGTAATTAATTTTGTGAGTTCATCACTTTTTCATACGAAAAAAAATTTTTACATTCGCACATGATTTTATACCCGTTACTGTGGCCCAACCCCTTAAAGACCCGATAAACAGCTTAATGATTCTTGCGACTGCTTTACGAAATACCCGCCTTTGAAAACGAATTCGAACAGCGTGTTCAAATTCTCGGGACTCGGGCTCGAGATATAAATGTTGGAATAACCGAACGCCACAGCGCCGGCGATCGCGAGTCCGAGCGTGGCCGATTTTCCGCGTCCCCTGGCCGCCGTTAACGAGACAGTCGATCGCAACGTTTTCTCCGATATCGTTTCGATGAATTTCAGTAGTGCTTTCGCCTGGTCGACGGTTTTGCAGCAATTTACAAGCGACGACACTGGCTGTGTATCCCGAAAGCTTTCCTTGAGCGCGTCCAACTCGGCTTGCTCGTCGCTCGTCACGGCACTCTTCGGGACCGCCTCTATCTTCAAGTTTTGCGATGACACCGGCAAAACTCGCAACTGATCGTCCACGACGAGACAACGCTTGCACGAGGCCAGAGACAGCAAAAACCTCTCGTTAAACCTGCAGACGACATCCTGAAAGTACCAAAAAGACGATCCGTTTTCGTGTGTCTCATTAACGAATGCGAGAACTTTCTTATCGTGTAGTGGAAAAAAAAATGATAACAGCTCGATACCTGATGTGCCTCTGTGCGAAAACGCTGATGAACGTCCATGCTCATGGTGTACAATTGTTTCAAAGAGGTGACGGACTGCAGAAGCAATACTATTATTCCTCCACCTTCCACCGTCTCTACGGTACGCGCCAGAAGATTCGGCGTCAGAGCCTCAAAGTCCTGCGAAAGAGTAAAAGCTTGCTCTCAACTGTTTCAAAGTCAATTAGGATTTATGGATGTGGTAAAAGGCTTCAATGTGCTTGAGATATTTACAATCAATTCAATTACCAAGGTGGAAAAAACATTTCTTTCAAGAAATAAAGTATTTTGGTATTCGTATCGTCCGGAAATTAACACGTATATATGGATTATTGAAAATAAATGTGAAGGTAATCTATGAAGGGTGCACGGGTACATAGAATCGTGGACGAAAGAGTTGACAAACGAAAAAGGAGTAAAGGAGAAGTTAATTAGAACAATAAGAGGCGAAGTGGATATAAACCTATGTAAATACTTTAGAGAAATAGAAACAATATGTAATGACGAAAATAAATATGAAGGTGAATGCGAGGAATAGCGAAGAACTGCGGCTAAGTAAAAAGAAAAGCGGAATTGTAACACCTTTGTAAAAAACTGAGAAGGTCATGCAAATAAAACTACTACTACTACTACTACTAGTAAGCATTTTCAATTCAAATTCATTTGGGTCCTGGTGGTGCGTCCCAAACGGTTCATGAATTAAGGGGGGATTGTCTTTTTTTTTCGCAAAATTTACCGCTTTTTGGGAATTTTTTTGTGAAGAAAGTATACAACGGAAAACTTGTGAAACTTGGCATATAGTTTTATTGATCTGTTTACTACATACGAAAAAAATGTTAAACAATTTCATCAAAAAATCCGCCTCCCACCCCCCTCGACGCGCGATGGTCCTTTTTTGATGGTGTGCACGATTTCTCAAAAACTATTCAACCGATTGCCTTCAAATTTGGACAAAATGCTCAGCTGACATCCTTTTATCGTTTGATGAAGCAAAAAAGCAATACGTTTAATAGTTTTTTATTTATAACAAAAAATCGATCAATTTTTTTCGAAAAATCGATACTTCAAGTTCAAAACGTCACCAAATCGTCAATTTTTTTTTCCCTTCATCGAACGATAGCTATATGTGTCTAAAGTAAAATGCTTTTTGGGTTTTTGTTGCAGGATGAACGTGAAGGCTGTAATCGTGCACACCATGAAAAAAGGACCATCGCGCGTCGAGGGGGGTGGGAGGCGGATTTTTTGATGAAATTGTTTAAAATTTTTTTTGTATGTAGTAAACAGATCAATAAAACTATATGCCAAGTTTCACAAGTTTTCCGTTGTACACTTTCTTCACAAAAAAATTCTCAAAATGCGGTAAATTTTGCGAAAAAAAAAGACAATCCCCCCTTAAGGGGCCATCTCACTCTAGACGCTAAAAAAGGCTATTTTCATTAATTTTTTCGATAGGTTTATATTATGGATATTGATGTAAAAGTTGTTACACTTAAGGCCTTAGGCCACAGTAACGGATATAAAATCATGTGTGAATTTAACAATTTTTTTTCATATAAAAAAGTGATTCACGCATAAAATTAATTACACATATATCTAGTATGAATATAAAGCTGTTAGAAAATATCTTTTTTTTTTCGATGTACAAAATGTCCGACTACTCGAAACTTCTCGAAACAGCTTTTTTCCAGTTGGCGTGAGAAATAACTTCGACAATTTTCACCCGATTTATTTCAAATTTTTTAAAATTCCGTACGTATTTTTCTAGGTATTCTAATGTAGATTGACGAGAATTTTTGTTTTTTGTTCTAGGTAAAAAATTGTGGATGCTAAATATCACGCCGCGGAGCGCCTAAAAAAAGATAACAAAATAAAATATTTGTACATCGAAAAAAAATATATATATATTTTCTAACAGCTTTATATTCATGCTAAATAAATCTGTAATTAATTTTATGAGTGAATCACTTTTTCATATAAAAAAAAATGTTAAATTCGCACATGATTTTATACCCGTTACCGTGGCCTAAGGCCATAATGAAACACGTTCGAAATACATTTGAAAAAATTTGTTGTGTATTTATCTAACCCAAACAAACTTTAAACGCGTTTATCTCGAAACAACGTTTTTCCACGGCTTGTTGATAAAACCTTCAAAACTACTGAACCGATGCTTATGACATTTTAACCATTTATTCTTTACAACTATAGCTATAGCGCATATCGAGGATTTTTTTAAATTTTGATATTTACTATGTTTTTTGGACAAAAACGGTGAAAAACCCACTTTTTTTATTATTTTTTCGAAAAATGTCCGCCATTTTGTTATTCTTGCATATATAAAAAATCGTATGATATGCGCTACAGCCATTAACATACTAAATCTAAAACCGTTTGTTTTTTTTTGTTTCAGATGATTCATATCCGAGATTTTATCAACAGTGCAGACCTACAATTTGTTTCGGACATTTTTTTAACTACCATTTTCATCTATAAATAGTAACTTAAATACTTAAAGTGTATTTATTAGGTGTAACAACTTTTATATCAATATCTATAATATAAACATATTGAAAAATTCATGAAAATAGCCTTATTTAGCGTCTAAAGTGAGAAGACCCCTTAAAAAATACGGAAATAAAATCAAACAATATATTTTTCCTCATATGAGCGTGTGGTTGTCAACAGGGAACACTTTTGGGAAACACACGAATATAATAGCGGGACAAATACGAAAAGGGACAAACGCAGTCTAGATATGCAAAGGGCACAAATAATACCTTGAATCCAAACGATTGATTATTATCACGCAATAACTTTGACGGCCCATAAGCATCAATGTTTTCACGTGAGCAAGGCCTCCCTAGTGTATGGCACAATACTAATCCTACACGGTGCAATAATATTAAAACTTTCTCCAACTTTCGTTCAATAATTGCGCAATCTTCAATACTAACCCTTAACGGTCAAAAAAATTGCGCAATTCGTAATATTGCGCAATATAATTTATCGTTAAATTAACCACCTTGGAGACATAGGAATAGAAGCATTGAAACGAGCAGCACACTTGTTTGAGATAATGAAAATGCCGAAATGGGCTATGTTAACATGCGGAAATATAGGAAAAGGCGGTAAAAAAAAGAGATACACAGATTCTCTATGCCAGTGTTGTAGGAAGGAACAAAAAAGTTTGGATCACATACTTGAATGCAGGAAAGTAAAAGAAAAAATGAATAAGCAAGTAGATAATTTGAAAAAGTGCAAAGAGATTACAAGGAGGAGGCACTGAAAGGAAAAATTAATGAAGAAATGGAGGTAAACAATTAAAGAATTATTCAAGTATGTGAGGCCCTTCGAATTCATGGTAAGAAGAGAAGCATAAAGGAGAAAAACGGACGAAAAACGAATGTTAACAAAAAAAAAGGAAACGTGTAAAAGGTTATCAATGTACAGAGGGGGGATCTGTGTAAAAACCCGCAAGGGTAAATTTAGAAATGAATAACTATACTATTCCTCATACCGGACTGGAAAATCTCGTTAACGGGCTGCATCTACCTAGGTAGGTAGAAAGTTGCATTGTCTACAAATATTTTCATTTGATAGTATCACCGTTTAGCTATATTCTCTGAAAATGTCATTGAAATATTCCTAAAATTGAATGAGCTACAGATTTTAACAGTCCACCGCGTGAGCGGTAGCAGCACCATACTTCAAACTCTGAACGCGTTTTTCTCGAAACACTGTTTTCAAAGTCGGTGGACATGATATCTCGAGAACCACTTGATGGATTGTTTTCAAATTTACGGGAGATACGATAAGAAACATTGGAAGGTTGTTGGCGATCTCACCTTTTTTAAGGGGGTTATATACAGTTAAAATTTTCGAAAAATCGATTTTTTTTTTAATTTCCGTAATATACATATATTTAAGGGGTTAGGGTACTCTAGAATTGTCGAAAAATCGATTTTTTTTCATCAAGCAGAAGAGAAATGCAAGAGCAGGACGATAATCTGCATCGCAGATTGAAGGTATTGCAAAATTATTCATGATTTTCTACCACTCAAAACTTCAAACGCGTTTATCTCAAAACTGCATTTTTTAAGTTGGCCGGAAACATAACTCAGGCAATTTTCAACCGAATCACTTGAAATATTGACTATATCTTGAAAAATACATTGTCTATGGAAATACGTAGGATTTTTTTGTTATTGCATAGTTCATTTGTTATTAACAATTATCTGACGATTTTTTAGGCAAATTGTTCACTTTCCACTTTAGAAGTGCGCCATTTGGCCAAAAATCAATATATCGAAAAAATCCTACGTACTTCTATAGCAGTTATTATATATAATCGAAAAAAATTCACTGGCTCATTATAATTCAAAAATTACAGGAACTGTTTGTGCGGCCGTGGACTCTGGCAAAACGGAGACGTCATCGCAAAAACGCTGCACAGCTGCCATTTTGAAATTAATCGCTTCAAAAAAATTATTGTATACAGTCACTGATATGTATGGAAACACCCTTTTTTTGTAATCTCGATTTATTTTGTAGTTTTTCTGAAAAAAAAAGACCCAAAAAACCTTTTTTTTCGGCCTCTAGAGTGGCCTAAGGCCTTAGGTACACACACAGAAAATTTCTTGTCAATCCGGCGAATATTGTCGAAGTTACACGCACATTTGTAATGACGTGTCAGAGCGTTCGAAAGTGCTTCAGAAACTTTAAACGTGTTTTTCTCAAAACTGTGTTTTTAAAGTCGGTGAGCGGGATTTCTCGGAAACGGCTGAACCGATCAGTCTCAAATTTTAACACAATCTTTTCAAGTATATTTTTTAGTAATTAATCGAAGGTTTTTTCTCACCGATAAATATTTTCCATTTTATAAACAATTTAAGGCATTCATTTTTGCCAAGAATCGATTTTTTTTTGAGAGGCCGCCATTTTGTCGAGAATTATTATTTTGCTCATTCCTTCAATCAATTACAAGATAATCCATTATATTAGCGAAATATTTTCGCTTTTTTCATTTTACATGATCCAGTCCAGAGATATCGTGCTCACCGCAAGACACCTTTTTTTAGAGGTGCTCCCAGAGATCAGCTAGAGCAGCTTTGAAAATAATTATTTTTACAAATAAAGATGTTAAAATACAGTTAAAAGTTACCATAATATGTGTACAAATTTTTACGTTAAAAGATGTAAAGGTCTTTTTAAGAAAAATTCTTGGAAAATCGATGTTTTTGGGCCTCCTGACCGTATATAACCCCTTAAATCCATCTTCATTTTTAATAGTTACGAAAAAATAGCGACTTTTTTTCATAAATTTTCTATGTTCGAGTTTGAATCGGTCACCCGGTTGTCGAAAAAAATTATTCCAAAAATCGACGATCTTCAACGCCGGCTTCATCAATGATAACCAGTTTCGTTTTTACATTTCAAATCGACCATTCAAGCTAAAGATAATCCACCGCCAAACGGCGAGAAAAAATTTCATCTTGGGCAAGCAGCCATGTTTTTATTGTTTTTCTGAATTTGTTTTAAAGCTCTCAATATATGTACCTTTGTGTTAAAGAAAAATGCAGTACTTTTTCACCGACCATTTCCCAGAATTTTTTTTCGAAATTTGTCCATTTTTTCAGGCCTTTAGGTAGATGTAGTCCCTCAAGGGGAGATATACACCTGGATGGTCGAGATCGAGGATTTAGAAGCTATGAACATTCCGTCGACCGTAGAAGACCTACACTATGGGCCTGGTATCGATGATTCCATGTAAGTTGACAAATTTCATGTTTTATTCATTCCCAAATTTTCAAACGCGTTCTTCTCAAAACCACGTTTTTCAAATCGGTACCCAATATTTCTCCAAAACCAATGAACCGATTGCCTTGAGGTTGTTTGTGGTTATTCTATACACCATTATCTAGTACTTGTCATAGGATTTTTTTTTCCGTTACTTAGTTTTTGTTTTATAGGCAAAATAATAACTAATTTTTTGCCCAAAAATCACTATTTATGTTCAAACGTCCGCCATTTTGTGATAAATCGATATTTTGAAAATCGGCTATGACAAGTACTAGATTATAGTATCTAATTTAATAATCTTTTTGGTTTTTTTTCAGATGATTTTTGTAGAAACGCCAGTGCGTACCGTATACGCAGATTTTTTTACGACGCTCCAAGGATCATACAATATCCTTGTATATTTTTGATATTTTTAAATAAAGAAAATTAAACATATTTTTGAATGTATATACTTTTAAATAATCAAAACGCCAATCCGAAATTTCAAATAGTTTTCCTTGAAAAAATTCACAAAAATTACCTTTTTTCAGGCTCCTAGGTGTATATCTCCCCTGAATACAGTAGCTACTGAAGACTAAGTATAATAGCTTTTCGTATAATAATTGGATGACAGAAAAATAAAAAAGAATCGCAATGCACGACTGAAAATTCACTTTTCGTTTGTCGCTATTGTGTCCTACCTGTAGAACGCACATTCCGTACGTGTTTCCAAGAATCTTATGGGTCTCGTTGTAATAACAGTAGCGAATATTCGTCGAGACGACGAAGAGTTCGAAAGGATCGTCCTCGTTAACGTCGAGCTTGCCGGTTTTGACTTTCTTCTGAATGGACTTCATGCGCTTCTTGCGATGGCTGCTGAAGCCCAGCTCTTTTTTGTAACACCAGAGAACGGAGGGTCTCGCTTTCACAACGGATTTCGACAACATGTGATGGAGAAGAACGACCTGTGAGAGACTTCGAATGAGAATTTCCACGGAGAATGAAATAATTACAATATCAAAAGATCACTGTAAGCTTGCCTGGTCCTTGGCCTTCTCGCCAATAACAACGAACATTGTTCTGTGTCCGGCGGCGACACCATTCTCGATCAAAACTCGCGTACGATTGTCAATTTTCTTCCGCACCATCTTCGAGCTTCAGTCCTCGACTGGATTCTTCGAGAAATTAAATATTTCCTTTTTTTTCACGGTCGCGATACCCTGTCCCAGTGTGTATACCTGGCGCCGCAAGTTTCCGTATAACAATATTTGAGGTTATGGCATGCACGTGTACGCCGCCGACGGTGGCGCCCCCGACGTCAAATATTTGAATAACGAAACACAAGCATATGCTCCAGTGCAACTTTATTGACATCGGAAAAATGTTGGACTCTTAATTTATGCATTTCACGGGACGGGGGAGAAATAACGCACGTGGAATTTGAACACTTTTTTGCTATCCTCGAGTAATTGATCCTAAAGTCTAGAAATCTACTGTATATGCTTGACGATCCGTTCGTTCCGCGTACGTATTTCGATGCAATCCAATTACGGTATCAATTATCCGCGTATATACCGTCGCGACTATACAGCGTCGCTGCCGTCACTTGTTTAGCACAAAGACTTATTGCGCTACAATGCAGTCACCGAGCGGCGAGTGCAGCTGTCGGTCGCAATCTGACAGCTGAAAAAAGGAACATTCGCGTTCGCTGAAATTTCCCTCGTTATTGAAGCTTTGTTTGCCAGTACGAATTTCTTGGTACGCGCACACATACACACACATTGGAGTCAAAGGTTCGAGGATTTTTTTCGTTTCGATCGTCCAGACAAGCGACAACAATTACAAAGGTTATGAATGTCATTGTGGGAAGGCTAAAAATAAACTTTGTGCGAAAATACGCGAATCTTCGCGTATGCATATTTGCGTGCTGTAAGCGCACGAATTTTGACATTTTTTTCACCCTCGCGTTTTCGTCATCAACGAGCTGTTTTTAATATTCGTTAAAGTATTTAGAAACGCGGCGTTGCGCCACTAATGCCCGTAGTGCGTGATTCATTGAGGAAAGACGCATAGATCCTTGACCGTCGCGTACCGTTTTTCCTTTGTACTTGTTTTTGTCTACTGCTCTGTTCCCCATTTGGCCAAATAACGCACGTTCGTGTGATTCATTTCTCTTCGTCCGAAAAAAAAATCACTTTTTCAAACTCAGTGCCGAGTTTAACTGCCCGACAGTAAAGACGTTTCGCTCTACGCAATCGCTGGAGACGACTTTTTTGAAAAATCATTGCGGTTTTCCGCATTGTTTTCGTGGTTCGTTGTTCATTACGAAGAAAACTTAATGCGCCAATTATACATGTTAAATTACGAGGTATTTTTAACTTACTTATCTTGACAAAAATCGAGGTAACGCAATGTTTGTACGAATGATTGCGCACTGCAGAACCAGGCCACGTTCCCATGAAGTATTGTGATGCGGATTAGCGCCAGCAGCGAAATGGATCAACTGTACAACGACCTTGTGAAGGAGTGCAAATTCATAGCGCCGGGATCGCGTTTCTCGTTTTCCATACGCAATCGCTTGGAGAAGTACAAGAAGAGAGTTCGGTACGACATTGTCAGCAGATTGAAGGACGATTGCGCGCCGCTTTTTTTGGCCGCTAAACGGGGAAATGTGGAAATCGTCGAGTATCTCATCTCCACTTGCGACGCGGACATCGAACAGCGTGGAATTTACGAGATGACGGACGACAGGTCGGTCCATTGCGTTACGCCTTTGTGGTGCGCCGCGGTGTTGGGCAAGTTGGGCGTCGTTAAGTGCCTCATAAGCCACGGGGCGGACGTCAACGCGGTATCCGATTCTGGATCCACCGCTGTGAGATCGGCTTGCTACATGACGCACCTCGGTAAAGATCTATTTTCGTTTGACTCTTCGTGTATGAATGACCGGCGATCAGGGTCACGTCGGTTCGACTTCAATGCCGGTGCTATGTCGCAACGGACTTATAATTACTCTTCGCTGAGGCCGACTATTGTTGCTGCAAAGCGAAGAACGAGCTATGCGCGACGTAAAGCATGAGCTTGAAAAAGTTATGAATGTGCTATGAGAACGAAGTTTTCATCGTTGGCGTGTAATGGAAATGAATTTTTTCTAGTTCCTCGAAATTGTTTGACCAGATTTGAGCTACGAAAATGCTTCAGGGGGCCTGTCCACTTTAGAGCCACGAAAAAAAAGGCTAATTTCGCGATTTTTTCTTGAGGATTTTATAAAGATATGAATATAAAAGTTGTTGGGCTTGATAAATATTCTTGAAATACATTTTTTTTTTATGTAATTCATTTTTATTCATTTTTAAGTACAGAGACTATAGTTTAACGTAACGCCTCAAAAATAGGTGAGCTAGGTAGCTCCATCACAACTCGGCAATGGCTTGTCTGAAACAAAAAAATCAAAGTCCATTAGATTCAGTATGACACCAGCTACAAAATGACCCTCGGATATAAAGTTTTATCAAAAAATAAAAAAATGGCAGACGAAAAACGAAAAAAGTAAAAAAAACGCGTTTTTTCGCAGTTTATCGCAAAAAAAAAATAGTAAAAATCAAAATTTTAAAACCATCGAGGGTCATCTTGTTGCGAATCATGTTTACAATATGTGGTTCAAATTTCAAGAGAATCGGTTTATTAGTTTTAGAGGTACGATGGAGCTAGATTTTGAAAACGTTGTTTCGAGAAAAAACGCGTTTGAAGTTTATATTATGAAAAACTCTTACCTAAACTCAATTGGCAATTCCTGCACCGTACAAAATCCCTTCTGATTGCTCATCATCGTCGATTTCTTCAAGTCTTGCTTGCTTTTGATTTTTTGAAATTTTCAAAGTGGACTGGCCCCTTAAGGGATAACACCACTCTAGCGGCAGAAAATAAGGCCTAACATTGACAATTCATTTTGGGAGCGTGATAAAAGGAATAGGATTTCTTTTGAGAAGGTTTATTTAACACATATTAGAGTATAAAAGAAATTTTTTATTATAACTTTCGTACAAAATGGCGGCGACAGAGCCCATCTTGAAAAACGTGTTTTTTACAAATAGCTTCACGGGAGAACGGTTTTCTCGTAAAATGACGGAACAAAAACCAAAAAAAAATTATAATCTATATATTATTAGCTATGGGACTACGTAGGGATTTTCTTAATCACATTTTGAAAAAATGGCACACTTTGAAAGAAATAAATCGATTTTTGGCCCTAAAAATGAGTAGTAAATTGTTTATAAAAAAGAGTTACATTTAATTTAAAAAAAACGGCTACGTACTCCCATAAAGAATGTAATTCTAGAGCTACTATCAAAATTTCAAATCGATTCATGCAAAGGTGTTCGAGCAATCTGTCCTCCCAGTTTGAAAAAAGTGGTTTCGAGAAAAACGCGTTTAATGTTGTATGAGGCGCCTGAAAGAAGTGCGAGGTGCTGCGGCAAAATCGATAATTGAACCATTTAAAAAAAAAGTCGCTACAGGACCAATTGCAAATTGTTTTTATGACCCCAAAGCATTTTTTAAGGGAAAAAAAACGATTTCTCCAAAATCCTAGAGTAGTGTTATCCCTCAACTGTTTTTAAAAATGCTTCTTTGGAAATCTGTATTCGAAATTTGCACAAAATATTTGGTATTCGCATAAAAGTGAGGAAAGAAAAATATTTTTTAAAACGTTCGTTGCCTTCCAACGATGTAAACTTGAACATCATGAATCGCTGGACAAATTATAGTTGATGATATCTTTCCGTCGAAACAGCCGAAAAAATGTTGATTAATCTTGAATTTCTCGATCTAAATCTATGCCAGACGTTGGAGTAAAACCTTTTGTACTCGTTCAACTATATTTCGGGTACACAGAATGATCGATTTTTTAAAATCAAGTCTTTGCCATGGGTGGCATGTTTTAGTCTATGGTCATAACCCAAACAAACCCAAAAATCAGGGTTATTTATAAAAAAATATTTTCAAGGAACAAATAAGATGATTGAAAAATCGTTTCGATATTTATTTGTATGTACAGTACCGGTCAAACGTTTCCCGACAATTCGGATAATTGCAAAACTTTCGATCACTGGATAATTGCCTAATTCACTAAATAATGTTAGAATAATATTATTAATTTCATTCCATATTTTCCAAAGACTCTACATAGCTCTATATAATGAATTATATTACTCCAACATAATTGTGCAATTATTCAAAGTGATCGAAAGTTTTACAATTATCCGAAGTGTTCGGAAACTTTTGACCGGTAGTGTACTGCACCAAAGTTGTGTACCAAATTTCATTAAAAAATATTAACTGAAATAGTTATAAATAAGCTCGTGAAGGACTTTTGAACGTGAGGGGCTCAACGTGTACTTGATTTTGGCCACCCGATTGGGGTGAAACAAAAAAAAACGAGTTTTTTTCTTCGAATAGATAATATTGACTAAGACTTAACCGAGGTTTTGATTGCCAATGTATTTCATTATTTAAAAAAAAATGTTGAATTTTTTTTTTTCGATTTTTCTAGTAAAAATGACGTTATTATTGTTAATAACCAATGGAAAATAGACGTTAAGAAGAAAAACGTCGGTCAAGACCAAACTACTATTACACTGAATAAGCGTACCAAATTTCAAGTCAATTCGTTTATTAGACGTCGATAAATCGTGTACACCGTTTTGGAAGACATAGTTTCAAGAAAAACACGTTTAAAGTTTCACTAGCAGTTCTGTCGTTGTAATGATACGTTTACCTTCAATCTGCGATTCCTGCGCCATATCTTGGATCTTCCTCTGCAATTTGAGTTGCCTCAAGCGACGAACGAGTGTTCGTCATTTTCACAGTAGTCTAACTCTTCAACATTCTGTTGAATTTTGAATCTGGAAAATCCAAGAACTTCATCGTAATACATGAGTATGGCGCTACAATCAAATTTGGCGAATTTTTCTGTGAGCTTCAACACAAACTTTCGAAAAAAGTCATTTTTCGGCGTATATTTACGTTAAAAAAAAACAATGGTTGATTGTAAATTGATAATTGCAGTTCACGCGATAGCGACCACGATTAAGAAGAGACTGGAGAGAGCATTTCGACAATCGGTTAATAAATGCAGCAGTTATTTTGTCAACCGTTTTGAGAAGAAGCCGTTTGAGAAAAAGGCTCTTAAAGTTTTTTTTTTTCTCGTGATATCGCTCTCATAATATGGGACCATTCATCTGCCTCAAAAATAAAGTATTTGGAATTTTCATTTGTCATTTGGACACAACATTTTCGACATGTACAATGGAAATATTTTTAAAAATTCATTTTTTAAACACACGAGACGAAATTGTACCCTTGAGGCAATCTAGGCCGTGAAAAAGTAATGAAAAATGGCATATCTTTTTTCAAACTTTATTCAACAGTTTCTGTTTTAAGAATCGAACGTCCTATATATATATATATCGGACATTCTCTATTTTTGACCAATTATAAAAAAACTAAAGAGTAAAAAAATTATTTTGGAAATCTTTTTGTAATCGGTGCTAAACAAATAAGAAACATCGGCTTTAATAATTTAAAAAAACCTATCTAGAGTCTCATAGATGTTTGCTTTCCTCCTTGTTTTAAATTAATTATACTAGTTAATTTTTTTCTTTTAAATATAAATTCTTCTGCACAGACCATAATAAGATGTTTTCCAATATACATTTTTTACTAACTAGTGGATCAACATTTTTTAACCTGTTTGTAACAACAGAACTGCTAACCGAACAAATTTTTCCTTTTGTTTTTCTGATATTTAAATATTATAATACGTCCTTTATTCATACCTCTCGATTTATTTCCACGTTCGTGTCGAAAATCACAATTCTGGGTTCAAAAAATGATTTTTTTGAAAAAAAGATATGTTAATTTTCGTTATAACGGATGGTGTTTAGTAAACTGTTCAACGCTTCTAACGAATACTTTACGGATACACCTGCATTTTATAACATTAACGGTTGTCGTTCCGTTACAGATATAGTGGAATATCTTGTGGAGCACGGAGCAGACATTCTGAAGCCGAATTACAACGGGGGTACATGCTTGATAAATTCCGTTCAAAGTGTCGAGCTGTGCACCTTTTTGTTGAGACACGGGGCCGATGTGAATGCCGGTGATATACAGAATAAGACACCCCTGCACTACGCTATACACGAGCACAGATTCGAAACCATGAAGCTTCTGTTGGATAACAATGCCGATCCTCATAGCAAATCGTGCCACGGCGAGGACGCTCTGCAAACAGCCTGCCTCAAAGGGGCCATCCACATATTCGATTACTTAGGTACACGCGAACGAACGTTCGGGTTAATTTATTCATGCTCAACCATGCATCTTGAGTTTATTGTGATTGAGATAATATCGTCTTGCTTAAGGCCTTAGCCCACAGTAACGGGTATAAAATCATGTGCGAATTTAACAATTTTTTTGTATGAAAAAGTGATTCACTCATGAAATTAATTAGACATCTATTTAATATGCATATCAAGCTGTTAGAAAAAATATATATATATTTTTGTTTTCGATGTACTAAATGGCCGACTACTAATATTTTCTTTTGTTATCTTTTTTTCTTAGGCGCTCCGTGGCGTGACATTTAGCAACCACAATTATTTACCTAGAACGAAAAACAAAAACGCTCGTCAATCTACATTAGAATACCTAGAGAAGCACGTACGGAATTTAAAAAATATCGTTTTATTCAAAAGTTGTAGGTATTTGAACTTAAGAAATGAATTTTCAGTGAAAAATTTCGTCATAACAGCTCATAAAGTGCTCATAAAATGAAAAGTTTTCGATTAATCAGAAATTCCGTACGTACTTTTCTGCGAAATGCAATTAGGAACATAACTTTTAAATTTGAAGTAAATCGAGTTAAAATTGTTGAAGTTATTTGTCACGCCAATTGGGAAAACGCTGTTTCGAGAAGTTTCGAGTAGTCGGTCATTTTGTACATCGAAGAAAAAAAAATTCTAACAGCTTGATATTCATACTAAATAGATGTGTAATTAATTTTATGAGTGAATAACTTTTTCATACGAAATGAAATTGTTAAATTCGAACATGATTTTATACCCATTACTGTGGCATAAGGCCTTAACGGGCTACATCTACCTAGAGGTCCGAAAAAAATGGCCAAATAAGGATTTTTTTCTGGGAAACGGTTGGTGAAAAAGAAACGCTTTTTAAAATACAAAGGTACATATATAGAGAGCCTTTTAAAAAAATCAGGAAAAAACAACAAAAACATGGCCGCCGGCAGATGATAAAAAAGTATCGCGACGTTTGGCGGTGGACATTCTCCAGTTTAAACGGACCATTTGAAATCTAAAAACCAAACGGATTATTCGAGTTAACAATAAATACGAGTCGTTGACGATCGTCGATTTTGGAATTTTTTTTTCACATCGTGGCGACCAATTGAAACTCGAGCTTACAAAATATATAGAAAACGTCATCATTTTTACGTAACTATAAAAAAAATGAAGATCGATTTAAAAAAAGAGGGATCGTTAATGACCTTCAAATGTTTCTCATCGTATCTCCTGTAAATTTGGAAACAATCCATCAAGTGGTTGTCGAGATATCATGTCCTCCGACTTTGAAAACAGTGTTTCGAGAAAAGCGCGTTTAACCCTTTGAAGCATACATTTTTCTTTACGTGCAATTGGCTTGAAATTTTGTACTCGGGGTTTTCGGGGTCGCTGATTAAGAATCTGCACTCAAAATTCGGGAATTCAAGATGACGGATCCAATATGGCGGACCGCAAATGCAAAACGTTGTTTAATGGCAGCGAAAGTTGGTGCTCGGGGGTTTTCGGGGTCGCTGTTACATGAAATAAGTTCCGCCAAACAAAATAGATCATCGAATTTGGAAAAAATCTTATAGTTTTCGCCATTTACAGCCGCCATATTGGATCCGTCATTTTCAATTTGGCGGTTTCGACTTCGGGTTCGTATTCAGTGGATCAAAACCCAAGTTTTTACCAATTTGTTGGTTATGGTTTACCTGCTAGATTAGTCGTAGTCGGATTTATTATGTAAAAAATTCGTTTTTTTGCACTTTCGTTATTGATGACACCCGCTACGTGAAAAATTAAATTTGATAGGTATGTTTTGGTAGTTACGGAAGTCCTAGGAACCTTGAAACGCGTTTACAACTGCGGTATTTAATTTAAAAAAAACACTTTTGAATCGTCAAAATCTGAATTGTATTAGGTGTACCACCAGTCTTGCACTGTGCCGCAAAGGGTTAAAGATTGAAGTACGGTGCTGCCATATAGCGTCCGGCCGACTGTTAGACGCTCTAGCTCATTCAATTTTAGGATAATTCTTTAGATAAGTGACTTTTCCCTAAAAATCAGCCTAAAATAGTTTTTTTTTTGCTATTTCCTCGTTTATTGGGTTATAAAGGATGATATTCAGTCGGGGGAAGCTGAAATTCACCCTCGCATAAAAAGTTATGAGGTTTTGAAGTTTGTGGAAACACGTGATAAAATAGGGCATTTTTTAAAACATTTCGACGCCTATATTGGGTTTGTTTGGGTTTTTGAAAAATTCGAAATTATTTTTATCGAATTCATGCTCGTAAAAAAATGGTTAATTAGAAATTTCAGCTCTCCCCGACTGAATATCATCATTTATAACCCAATAAACGAGAAAATAGGAATAACAAAAAGTGAAGGCTCATTTTTCGGAAAAGTCACTTATCTAAAGAATTAACAATTTTAGGAATATTTCAATTACATTCCCAGGGAATATAGCCAAAAGGCGATACTATCGGAAAAATATTTAGAGAAAATGAAATTTTCTGACCTATCTAAGCAGATGTTAAAGGGGAGATATACACCTAGGAGCCGGAAAAAGGTCATTTTTGTGAATTTTTTCAAGGAAAACTATTTGAAATTTCGGATTGGGGTTTTAATTATCTAAACGTATATACATTCAAAAATATGTTTAATTTTCTTTATTTAAAAATATCAAAAATATACAAGGTCATTGTATGATCCTTGGAGCGTCGTAAAAAAATCTGCGTATACGGTACCCACTGGCGTTTCTTCAAAAACCATCTGAAAAAAACAACCAAAAAGATTATTAAATTAGATACTATAATCTAATACTTGTCATATCCGATTTTGAAAATATCGATTTATGACAAAATGGCGGACGTTTGAACATAAATAGTGATTTTTGGGCCAAAAATTAGTTATCATTTTGCCTATAAAACAAAAACTAAGTAACGGAAAAAAAAATCCTATGACAAGTACTAGATAATGGTGTATAGAATAACCACAAAAAACCTCAAGGCAATCGGTTCATTGGTTTTCGAGAAATTTTGGGTACCGATTTGAAAAACGTGGTTTTGAGAAAATCGCGTTTGAAAATTTGGGAATGAATAAATCATGAAATTTGTCCACTTACATGAAATCATCGATACCAGGCCCATAGTGTAGGTCTTCTACGGTCGATGGAATGTTCATAGCTTCTAAATCCTCGACCTCGACCATCTAGGTGTATATCGCTCCTTAAGGTGAAAAACTATGTTCGGCAATCTTGTCCATACCCTACGTTGTAAATGCTTGCTTATTTCTCAACAGTGGAAAGCATATCGTACTCTCAGGAGAGATTAGCCGATGCCAACGAATTGATGGGCTCGACGTTTTTCGACGAGCACAACGATACCCAAACTGCCCTGGAGTATTGGCGGAAAGCAATGGCCATACGAAACGCCAACATGGTGGACGGTAATCCGCTGCCGAAGAGGCCCGTTATGCCGAAACGGGACAGCTTCCGTTACGCGACTGAGTTCAAGAATCTCGAGGAGCTGAACGCTATTGCTCTGGATTTGGACGCCATTCGTATACAGAGCCTTCTCATATGCGAGAGAATATTGGGCGAGCATCACAAAGATACGGTATTCCGACTGATGTACAGAGGCGCATCGTACGTAGATGCTCTGAGGTGAGCGAACCCGCGGGACTTGCACTCTTCTATTCTTTTTTTAACGTAGAAATTAGGCCTGAAAGAAAGCCCCTTAAGGGTGTATAGATGCTTGGAGAAACGCAATCATGGTGATATAAATTTGATGAGACATTACTTCCTTCGTTCCAAGCCCGTATCCAAAATTTAGGATCGATCCACTAACTCATTGACGAATTATAACACTTTTAAGGGGAGGTACCTGAGTAAACTGCGAGAAAAACAGGTAAACTTCGGGAATTTTTGTCTCAAAAACTAATGTTTCGATTGGATCCGGGTTTTTTTTTATTGGAAAACACGTACATAGAGGTATGTTTAGGAATGTTTAAAAATAAATTCGTTGACTGGAAGCGATTCAAACGCGATTATCTTGAAACATAGTTTTCAAAGTCGGTGCCAGATGTATCTCGAAAACGGCTTGTCCGATTTTGTCCAAATTTGGATACAATGTTCTTCGATAGTTTTTCACGTTCGCCACGTAGGGGTTTTTCATTTGATTGGACCATTGCTTTTTTATGCAATGTGTATGCAATCCAAAATCGTCGGAAATTGCGAACGAAAAACGAATGTTAAATTAAAACGGTCGGAATTCTGTCGAAAATGAAAATTTCAAAACAATCCTACGTGGCGAACGAGAAAAACTATCGAAGAATATTGTATCCAAATTTGGACAAAATCGGACAAGCCGTTTTCGAGATACATCTGGCACCGACTTTGAAAATTATGTTTCGAGATAATCGCGTTTGAATCGCTTCCAGTCAACGAATTTATTTAAAAAAATTCCTAAACATACCTCAATGTACATATTTTCCAATAAAAAAAAACCGGATCCAATCGAAACATTAGTTTTTAAGATAAAAATTCCCGACGTTTACCTGTTTTCGCGCCGGTCACTCAGGTTTCTTCCCTTAAGGGATAAAACCACTCTAGCCGCAGAAAATAAGGCTTAACTTTGAAAATTTATTTTGCGAGTATGAAAAAAGGAATAGGATTTCTTTTGAGAGGGTTCATTTAACACAAATTAGAGTATTTAAAAAAAATGTCGTTATAATTTTCATACAAAACGGCGGTGACAGAGCCCATCTTAAAGAACGTGTTTTTTACAAATAGCTTCACGGGAGCACGGTTTTCTCGTAAAGTATAAGATCTGGAACAAAAATTTAAAAAATATATATAATCTCTATATTATTAGCTATGGGACTACGTAGGGTTTTTTTTTAATCAAATTTTAAAATAATGGCGCACTTTGGAAAGAAGTCCGAGGTGCTGCGGCAAAATTTATAGTTGAACCTTTTAAAAAAAATCGCTACAGGACCAATATTGTTTTTATGGTCCAAAAGTATTTTTTAAGCCAAAAAAACGATTTTTCCAAAATCCTAAAGTGGTGTTATCCCTGAAGATGACCAGAGAGATTTGACATTTCATGATATCATGTTGAATTGTTTATAACAATACCGCAATAAAATATTTAACTTTTTCAGGGGCAACTATTGTAACGTTGTAAGATGAGGAAATCTCGACATTTATTCCCAGGTTGATAATATCGGCACCTCAATGTCATGAGGCAAACTATGTCAAATTCAGTTTTATCACGACGCCAGAGGAATGAGTGAAGTCTTTGCGAAATTCAGAGGATGTTTGTTCTTAGGCTTCCATCTATTGGTTTTGCCCGAAGAATCTAAAAATCAAAACAGCAATGGAAAAATCGCGTCCATATAACGAAAAATTATATATGACCTGCAATCATATATGACCAACGTGGTGGTCAACGTGTTGATCAGATTCCCGGGTTAATCAACGTTTTTTACAACTGCTGTATACATTTAAGGTTTATCGTGACAGAGTTTTCCTTATTATCGTGAAGCGCCGATATTGACCTTGAAATAACCCCGAGACTTAACTTTTTTTTATAATGTTATAACAAATACCCGTGAAAAAAGTTTCATATCGAATCGCGGCATCGTATAAAAGTATAAAGTCAGGTTAATTTTCGAAACTTCAAACCTCCCCAGTTGCCTTAAGGGGTTAGGCTACTGCGACGACCCGAAAATGAGTCTTATTTAGAAAAAGCAATTTCGAAGGAATAAGTAAGATGATTGAAAAATCGTTTGGACATTTATTTGTATGTACACTTATAGAGTTGTATACCAAATTTAATTCAAAAAGGTTAATAGTTAAAGAAGTTATAAATATCTCGTGACGAACCTTTGTGAACCTTTGTGTACCCATTTTGGTCACCCGGTTTAACTGAAGGAAAAAAACGAGTTTTTTTCTTTCAATAGATAATATTGGCTGAAACTTGACCGAGCTTTTTTTGTTTTTGTGTTTCAATCATGAAAATAAATTTATTTATATTTTTCGAATTTTCAAGGAAAAATGACATTCTTGTTAATAACTAATGAAAAAATTGTTAAGAAGAAAAACGTCGGTCGAGACTAAACTACTATCATCAATCAATAGAGTTTTATTTGCATAACTTAAAAAAAGTTTTTTACAAAACTTATACACTGTCAGAAAATATATATTAACAAATCTTATAATCTCTGCCGTTTCATCCTTATCCATAAATCTGTATACCTTACATCTGCTCACCACTCGCCTAAAAACTTATTTATTCTTCCCTTTTCTCAGTCTCTCATTCCAAACTCCTTTTACTCCACACTTCCTCAATCTCCTTAAAATATGCACAAATCCCTTTCTGTATTTTTCCTCCCAACATATTTATTACTTCCCCAATAATCGCCACTTCATCAATTCCTTCCAGCCATTCCTCCACGCCTTTCCTCGCATTTTCCGTCACCATCTCTCTGCTTTTTTTACTCAAAAATAAATGCTCCAGGGTGTCATCCGGCTCATCACAAATTCTGCACATCCAGTCACTCGCTCCTTTCTTTCCCGCTCTTCCAACATTTCCACATCATATTCTAGCCCACATTTCTTTGTCTTTGCCCTTCACATTTACCTCAGACCGATATTTCCAGGGTATAATATCATCCTCCGCAATAAACTTATACCTATAATTGTACGTTGAACCCTTTATTTTCTCCCCATCTTTCTTTAACGCCTCGTTTTTTAATTTTTCTAATCCCACCTTTATTCTTGCTTCAATTTCTCTCACCTCTCTCCGTTCCCAAATCATCCCGATTATAACCTGCGCCCCCATTTCCGTTAACACATGCTTTAAGCACTTCCCCCACTTCGACGGCACATGATTCACAATGGCCCTTACTTCCTCCATCAGACAAATTTTTGGCCATCTTTTTTCAGGCATTCCTAATACTTCCACAATATATCGTAAAGCCCTTTCTCTTATCAGATACTTCATCGTCGGCACACCCAGCTCTTTTCTCCATACATACATTGGTGTGGTCCTTTTCACACCTAACGCCATCTCGCAAAATCTATTTTGGATCCTTTCAAAAATATCTATTTCGCCCACACCCCATACTTCAACTCCGTACATAGCGCCCGCCTTCACCATCGAATTCAATAAATAAAGCCTCTCCTCCATTATGTCTCTCCCCGCCCTCCTCCATACGCTCCACACCATATTCATTGCTTTTTGCGCTGTTCCCGCAATCTTTTTTCCATGAACCCAGACCGAATTTTTACATGAAAACCAAACACCCAAATATTTAAAATTATTTACTATCTGCACCTCTTCTCCTTTATATTTCCAGTTTTCCTCTTTCTTGATCCTTCCTCCATTTCTAAATATCATTATTTTCGTTTTTTTGCATTTACTTCCATCATATTTTCTCCTGCCCAATTTTCCAAGTCCTTCAAAATACTTCTTAACCCCTCCGCCGTCTTCGCAATTGCCGCCACGTCGTCTGCATATTTTATTGCAAAAATTTTTTCCCTTCCTATCACAACAGACTAAACTACTGTTACAATGTTCTGAAAAGCATAGTTAGGAAAAAACGCGTTTAAAGCTTTACCAACAGTTCTATCGTTGCAACAATAAGTTTACCTTCGATCTGCAATTCCTGCATCATATCGTCGTTGATATTGCAATTCGTTCTATGTGATTTTCGGACGACTTTGCAAGAGCGCCAAACAAAGTTGTTGCAATATCGAAAAGTTGCGGCTTGGGGTCATCGTATTGCATCAGCTGAATGAAGCGTTCTGATTGGTTATGACATAGAACGTTTTATGGATACGTTCAGAACAAAAATTTTAAACATAATGGCCACAAGAGACATAGAACGTTTTGCAATATCAACGACGATATGTTGGACCTTCCTCTTCAACTTGATTTTGCTCAAGCGACTATCCGTTTTATGAAATTTTTACAGTAGCCTAACCCTTCAATTTTCAATACTTTCCCATGCATTGTTATGGGACGTTGTTTCACGCTGAGATACGATGGGAAGAGGCATAAAGAATGAATGGTAAAAAATGATGTAGATTCTCCGTGTCGATGATTCATGTACGAAAGTCACTTTTTACAAAACTTCACATTCGTACACTACACAATTGTAGTGTAATTGTATGGAGTTGAAGTTTGCATCGTTGGAATGCAACGAAAATTCTTCCCAATTTCTTATTTTAATTATTATCCAAAATCATATTTTGCAAATTTATCGAAGATCGCTAAATAAGAATCCTAAAAAGGGTTTGCGTGCTTTTCGATGCTCAAAAGTGCAATTTTGGGAATTAAAAAAAATCACTTTCGTTGCATTCCAACGATGCAAACTTCAACGTCATGTATTAGGTTGGCACATAAGAAATGAGCGATTCGTCTCATATAGCTCATTACTTATATGTCAACCTAATAAGTGTACCATACTGAAGTAGTGAGTCGCTGCTAACTGTTGAGCGGATCGCAAATAAGCCGTGATGCGCGACATATTCACTTAAAAACTTAATTATGCATTTAAGGTATCAACATTGCATCGATCTTTGGAGACGAGCCCTGGAGATTCGCGTTGCCAAACATTCGGTACGTTCCATGAAAACGCCATAAATAAGGGGCTACATCTACCTAGAGGCCCGAATAAAATGGCCAAATTCCGATTTTTTTTGTGGGAAACGGTTGGTGAAAAAGAAACGCATCTTTTTCAACACCAATATACATATATTGAGAGCCTTTAAAAAAAATGACCAAAAATACAGAAATACAACAAAAACATGGCAGCCGGCAGGTAAAATTTTTTCGCGATCTTTGGCGGTGGATACTCCAGCTTAAACAGTCCATCTGAAATGCAAAAACCAAATGGGTTTCAAGTTAACGATGAATACGAGTCGTTGACGATAGTCGATTTTTAAATTCATTTTTTAACGACCTGGCGACGAATTAAATCTCGAACATATCAAATCTGTGATAAAAGTCGTCATTTTTACGTAACTTTTGAAAAATGAAGATCGATTTAAAAAAAGTGAGATCGTCCACGACCTTTAAGGGAAGGGTTTTAGCGTGAAAAAAAACACTTTTTTGCGAATTCTTTTCATCTATATTGATAGAGTAAATTTATTGAAACCTTTTGTACATTGTTAAGTGTCATTTCAAGAACATTCCGTGAAATTGGTACGCGAAAATAACCACAAACAAGCCGGTGACAAAGCTTTTCCAAGAACGCCTTTGGAAAAACACGATTTTCGGTGTTCACTGTATCTCAGCTAGAAACTATCTGAAATCAAGTACCATTAAAAATTAGTCAAAGTATCATCAAATTTTCCCCCCAACGGTCTTTGATAATTTTTTTTTTCTTTTCTAAATTTTTGGTGGTCATGTAAGGTGACAAATGCTATTTTTCACGAAAAAATCCGCCATTTTGGGGGTAGAAAACCCCCTCAATGTAAAAATAAATCTTAAGCTAACCTTTGGGGGGAGGTATTTTATATGTAGAAGGTGTGTACCAAGTTTGAAATAAATCGGTCATGTAGTTTTCAAATGGCAGTGAATACGGTCTTTGAAAAAGTAGTTTCGAGAAAAACGCGTTTGAAGTTTAGAGAAGTCTGATGACTATATTCTGATAACTGTGTTCAGATATTATACATTTCTAGGCAAAGACAACAAAATAACGCGGATTTTGTTTTTTCATGCATACATTTTTTGCAGAATATCGGAAAATTATTAAACGTTTTGATTTTTTCGGGATTATAGACAGCTTCAGTACCCACTTTTCATTCCAGCGGATTTTTTTGACTTGGACCGATATTCATTTTTGACAGCTCCTTGGGCCGATATCGAGATTACGAACGGGGCGCATATGTCTCTAACTTCGCGACACTTCTGCCAACCTGGGCATTATGATATACCACGATTTACGACGTTGCCAATTCGTTTCGCGTTAATCGAGCGAGAGAAAGTTATAGAAAATAATTATACAAAGTAATGAAAACACTTAATGTAATCACCGAATGTTCGAAAATGCATATATTTACAAATAGATGTAGAAAAATAGTTCGAAAACGCACGTTTAATATGACGATTATTTATTATTTGAAAGCAAGTGGTTCTCGAGATACCATATTCACCGACTTTGAAAACAGTGTTTCGAGAAAAATGCATTTAGAGTTTGAAGTATGGTGCTTAGGGCTTGCAATCCCGATATCCAAAGTATCCGAATATTCGCCAATTTTTTTGATCCGGATAATGAAGGCAGCTGAACGTGGATGATTTGGATAATACGCATAGTAGAATTAATAAAAAAATTACGATTTGAACATGCAACTAACTATAGCAAAACAATAATTTTGGCATTGTGTGCAGTCAGTACACGTAGCTAACATATAACCTTAATTTAAAACGTGTTTTTCTCTTGGTTTTTAATATTTTGTGTGACGCATTCAATAATAATTCATTCAGCTTTTTGAGATCCCATTATCATGGTAAAAAAAAGACCTGAATGCGCCGTTTGTTGAGTTCAGTTGTTGAATTTAAATGTATTAGGGCGTTAAGGTAGTTCCTCTGCGAAAATCTCAACCAAAAGTCTACATACCATGTTCATGTTTAAAAGATTGATAATTGGTTTAATTAGTAATGAATAAAATTAAAAACTACGCAATATTGACTCGGTACTAGTAGATAATACGATGGATATCATTTATTGCCGTAAAATATATTTTGTATTGTGTTTTTGATCGACCATTGCCAGTAAACTTTTTGCCGGGACTGTCCAGGCTTTGCCCCAATTGTTTTTTTTCCAGGCTTTGCCAGGCTTTGCACCAAAATTGTGAAGACTTCTCATGGTTATATCTTGGAAACTAGATGGTGAATCATTCTCATTTTTTTTCACATTATTCGTGATATCTTACTGTAGCTTATCCTCGTTTTTTATCAATTTCTTAATTTTAGTTTTGACGGTAGAATTAATGATGCTCTGTTTGCCCATCATAACGCATTTGTTACGTGTAAACCAAGCCAACTTTAAGTGTAAATATCTCAGGTTTGGGGTGGTCAAACTTATTGAAATTGCACAGATGTTTGGATAATGTATTAAGTAACGTATATGTCAAATTTCAACCATTTCTTAATTCAACTCTTCTGTGGAGGTACTACCTTAAATCTGAAATGCCTACTTCAATTGTGCATTTAAGTTGATTTGAGATTTCACTCCCTATAACGTTTAATATATATGATTGTTTTCAGTTTTTGTCTCAGAGGAGATAAAGGTCAATTTTTTAATCTTCGAAGAAAGAAGTTTTATGTTTTTTTATTTGTTAATAATTGTTTTTTTTTTAATTTTGTTTGATATTTTACGATCTCATTATTACTATAATAATTAGCTGAAGGTTCAGAGGAAAGAGTTACTTAACTGTTTTCAATTATTCATATTTTATTTTGACATTTTATGGTGAATAGTAGCATACTACTATGCTCGATTATTTTATGGTATTAAACATATTGATGTCGTCTGTAAGATATAGTGAGAGGCCGTCCATAAATTACAGCATTTCTAAATGGGGGGTCTGGTTGTTGGATGACGGTAACGATAATTGGTCTATGACGATAGGAACGATAGGATGATTTCGGGGGGAGAAGGGGTCAAAAATGAGCAAAAATCGATTAAGTAATATATGGAGAGAGGAAAATTTTGGTTTAAGGGGAGGTACTTGAGTAAACGGCGAGAAAAGCAGGTAAACTTCGGGAATTTTTATCTCAAAAACTAATGTTTCGATTGGATCCGGGTTTTGTTTATTGGAAAATATGTACATTGAGGTATGTTTACGAATGTTTAAAAATAAATTCGTTGACTGGAAGCGATTCAAACGCGATTATCTCGAAACATAGTCCTCAAAGTCGGTGCCAGATGTATCTCGAAAACGGCTTGTCCGATTTTGTCCAAATTTGGATACAGTATTCTTCGATAGTTTTTCACGTTCGCCACGTAAGATGTTTTTTTAATTTTCATTTTTGACGGAATTCCGACCGTTTTACTTTAACATTCGTTCTTCGTTCGCAATTTCCGACGATTTTGGATTGCACACACATTGCATAAAAAAGCAATGGTTCAATCAAATGAAAAACCCCTACGTGGCGAACGAGAAAAACTATCGAAGAACATTGTATCCAAATTTGGACAAAATCGGACGAGCCGTTTTCGAGATACATCTGGCAACGACTTTGAAAACTATGTTTCGAGATAATCGCGTTTAAATTGCTTCCAGTCAACGAATTTATTTTAAAAAATTCCTAAACATACCTGAATGTATATATTTTCCAATAAAAAAACCCGGATCCAATCGAAACATTAGTTTTTGAGATAAAAATTCCCGAAGTTTACCTGTTTTTTTTCGCCGTTTACTCGGGTACTTCCCCTTAATCTTAATAAATATGACTAAAACTACTTTTTAACGGATTTCCTTTGTTTTTTGAAATTTATGCGAATTATCCGAAAAATCCGGATTGTAAGGTTCACTACTATCCATATCATCCGGATACGAAAAATTAACGAATAATGCAAGGTAGATGAAACGGACAATGCAAGACTGTTAGAAGCTGTAGTTCATTCAATTTTAGGAATATTTAAGCCAAATATTCAGGCAATATAGCTAACAGGTGATACTATCGAATAACAACCCGAGTAAAAATCATTGTATATACTTAGATACAATTATATAAAAATGATATACAATCATATAAATTTATATATAGCTTTATATATAATTGCATATAACTCTATACATTTGTATATATAATCCGATATAAATGTACTTCCATCAAATTTGATTTGATAAAATTATACATAGTTCTGTATATAATGATATACGGAGAAACTATTTTTATAGGATGTTTATATAATTAGATATAATATCATATACAGTTATATATTATTCAATATCGTGTTGTATACAATTATATATATACGTGAAAATTTTATTTAAGGTATATAAAATTGTATATGACTGTACATGAGTACTTTTATTTTCTTTTGAAATACATATAATTGTACATATCTTTATATGGCTCCATATATGATTAGATATAGAAAAAGTTTACTTTGGTTTTATCCGCGTATGGAAGCAGGTAAATCAAAAGATTGTTTATTAAAAGTTAACAAATTATGTATTGATGCAATATATTTACCAAATTTGATTACAATTATCGGGTTTCTTACAGAGATAATTTCCAATTCTGATCAGTTGATCAATATTAGTTTTTTCTTGATAGTTTACTAACACAATGTCATTGCTTTCTTCGACTGGTATAATATGTGTCACAATAGCTGTTTTTTCTACATGACAAAACATATCAACGT
Source organism: Ophion ellenae (assembly GCA_963210295.1). NCBI lineage: Eukaryota > Metazoa > Arthropoda > Insecta > Hymenoptera > Ichneumonidae > Ophion > Ophion ellenae. The sequence goes on along the minus strand of OY723391.1, from coordinate 18,357,019 downwards.
ATTTTACATTGAAACGTTGAATTATAAAATATAAACCCGAGTAAAAATGAATATATATATAAACATATATAATTGTATATCATTTGATTGTATACAATTGTATATAAAAATAATATATAGAAAATTTGATCGGCCGATAATTTTTTTTATATATTCATATACTATCGTACATAACTGTATATTAGTATATACAATTATATACGTTTATATAAAAATATATAAAATTATATCAAATTCTATCGGGCCAATGTTTGTATACAATTGTATATGATCAATCAATATACAATTATATATGTTTATATATATTCATTTTTACGCGGGAACACTTTTCGAAGATGCTATTTTTTGACCCATGTACGTAGATGTAGCCCGACATCGGGGGATATTACGATATCTGTGGCCCCAAGTTTTGGCCATGCAGTCTTTATATTTGGCCCAAAATAAGACTTTTTTCAAGAATACAAAAAATCGAAATTCGCCTTTTAAGGGGGTGAAACAGAGGTTTTAAATTTTTAATGAGGCGGAGTATTTTTTGGGTAGATTTCTTTAGAATTCGGCGTAAACATTCTAGAAAACAAGTAATTTTCAAAGAGTTAGGTAGTTCATTGAAACACGATTTGTAACAGGATAAACGGGAGCTTGGAACGTTTTTAAACATGGGGATATTACGGTATCTGTGGCCCCTAATTCTGACCACGCAGCCATCATATGTGACCGAAAATAAGACTTTTTTGAGGAGTGGTAAAAATCGAAATTCGATCCTTAAGGGGTTGATACAGGGGTTTTAAAGTTTGTATGGGACATCATATTTTTTTTGACAGATTTGCTTGAAACTTGGTGTAAATACTCTACAATACAAATAATTGAACACGTATTTCTGCATTTCCTAAAAGTGGACCCTTAAGAGAGTTAAACGGGAGGGTAAAAGTTTGTATGAGACAACATATTTTTTTGTCAGATTTACTTGAAACTTGGCATAAATACACTAAAATACAAATAATTAAACACGTATTTCAACAATTTATGAAGTTTAACCTTTAAGGGGGTTAAACGGGAGTGTTAACGTTGATAAGAGAAAACATATTTTTTCACCAGATTTACTTGAAACTTACTAAATTGATTTGATATAGAACACTAGATGTTTTCCTCTGTGTTTCGTGCGTGTAGACAGTCAAGTAGTACTTTTTTAGCCCCTTAACTGTGTTTGTTTCAGTTGGCATAAATATACCAAACAAATACATGTGTAATTATTTGTATTGGAGTGTATTTATACCGAGTTTCGAGCAAATCTGACCAAAAAATATGTTGTCTCATGTAAACTTTGAAACCTCCGTTTCACCCCCTTAAGGGTCGAATTTCGATTTTTACCACTCTTGAAAAAAGTCTTATTTTGTGTCAAATATGAAGACTGCGTGGTCAGAATTAGGGGCCACAGATATCGTAATACTGCCCGACATCGAAAACACTTCGCACGGATTAACACGAGCGTCACTAACGAGTTTTATTCTGCTTCGAAAACAGATCCTGTATACCGACACTTGTTTCACCGCTCAGGCGCTCGTTCGTGTAATGGTAGATTTGCACGAGCAAATGCTCCAATTGGCGGATCGCAATCACGACAAGGAGGAACCTCGCTTCTCCGACGTCGTTGCGGTATTCAAATTACTCACGAGTCAGTTCGACACGGTGCGGGAATTGCTCGAGGTACGGCGAAATTCTAGCGTTTTTCGTTTCGTACGCACGCAAATACGGCGAATAATGAATTTACGTTGAATATATCATAGAAGCGTCCGGTTCACAAGCGACAACAGGACAGTTACGACAAAATATTGAAGTGCGTTACGCACCTGATCTACCTGTTGGTGAAGACCGCAAGGACGAGCGAGGCCCAAGCGGAAGCTCGTCGTTTGGTTCACGATTTGGTCAAGAGAAATCCGAGATCGGCCTCGACCGAAGACACGCTTTTGCATCTATGCGTTTCAAGCTTAAACACGATCAATTCGAGCTACTTCATCGCCGACGACGTACAGGTACACACCTTGTTAGTGTTTACACGGATTACACGATGCGCGTAGGGGTATTTCGCCAATCTGGACGGTCAACATGATTTCTTGTGACTTTGTTTACTTGTAATGACTCTCTTATTGAATTTAAGCTATAGGAAGTGTTTTGCAGTGAATATTATGTCCTAAACGTTGGGTTTTGTAGAGAAAATAAAGTTTATTTTTAACTTAATGGGTCTTCTCACTTCAGACGCTAAATAAAAGCTATTTTCGTGAATTTTTTTGCATAGGTTTATGTTATAGATATTGATATAAAAGTTGTTACACTTGAAAAATACACTTTGGAAATACATTTTGTTTTTTATATTTATTCAAGTCACTATAGACGAAAGTGGTAGTTGAAAAAAATTTCCTAAAAAGATTGTAGGTGTGCGCTGTTGATGAAATTTCGGAGATGGATAATACGAAACAAAAAAATCAAACGGTTTTAGATTCGTTAGGTTTTAGATTTTTAATATGCAATATTAACAGAATGGCGGAAATTTTTTCGAACAAACAAAAAAAAACGGGATTTCTTTCACCGTTTTTGGCAAAAAAATAGTAAATAGAAAAATTTTTAAAAATCCTTGATATGCTGTGTAGCTATAGTTGCAAAGAATATGCGGTTAAAATTTCATAAGCATCGGTCCCGTAGTTTCGATAATCTTATCAACAAGCCGTCGAAAAACGTTGTTTCGAGAAAAACGCGTTTAAAATTTGTTTGGGGTACATTGATAGATACATTTTTGCGAAATGTATTTCGAAAGTGTAATTATTAAGGCCTTCGGCCACAGTAACGGGTAAAAAATCATGTGCGAATTTAACAATTTTTGTTTTGTATGAAAAAGTAATTCACTCATAAAATTAATTACACATCTATTGAGTATGAATATCAAGCTGGTAGAAAAAATACATATTTTTTTTCGATGTGCAAAACGGCCGACTACGCGAAACTTCTCGAAACAGCTTTTTTCCAATTGGCGTGACAAGTAACTTTAACAATTTTCACTCGATTTACTTCAAATTTAAAAGTTATGTTCCTAATTGCATTTCGCAGAGAAGTACGTACGGAATTTCTGGTTAATCGAAAACTTTTCATTTTATGAGCAGTTTATGAGCAGTTATAAAGAAATTTTTCACTGAAAATTCATTTCTTAAGTTCAAATACCTACAACTTTTGAATAAAACAATCTTTTTTAAATTCCGTACGTACTTCTCTAGGTATTCTAATGTAGATTGACGAGAATTTTTGTTTTTTGTTCTAGGTAAAAAATTGTAGATGTTAAATGTCACGCCGCGGTGCGCCTAAAAAAGAGATAACAAAAGAAAATATTAGTAGTCGGTCATTTTGTACATCGAAAAAAATATGTATTTTCTAACAGCTTGATGTTCACACTAAATGTGAACATCAAGATGTGTAACTAATTTTATGAGAGAATCACTTTGTCATACGAAATAAAATTGTTAAATTCGCACATGATTTTATACCCGTTACTGTGGCCTAAGGCTCAAACTAAACCCAAACAAACCCAAACACGTCAAAGTAACTTAAGGCATTAGGCCACAGTAACGGGTATAAAATCATATGCGAATTTAACCATTTTTTTTCGCATGAAAAAGTAATTCACTCATCAAATTAATTACACATCTATTTAGTATGAATATCAAGCTTAATTTTTTTTTTTTTTTCGATGTACAAAATGACGGAATACCAATATTTTCTTTTGTTATCTGCTTTTAGGCGCTCCGCGGCGTGCATCCACAATTTTTAATCTAGAACAAAAAACAAAAATTGTAGTCAATCTACATTAGAATACCTAGAGAAGTACGTACGGAATTAAAAAAATATTGTTTTATTCAAAAGGTGTACGTATTTGAACTTAAGAAATGAATTTTCAGTGAAAAATTTCGTTATAACTGCTCGTAAAATGAAAAGTTTTCGATTAATCAGAAATTCCGTACGTACTTCTCTGCAAAATGAAATTAGGAACATATCTTTTTAATTTAAAGTAAATCAAGTGAAAATTGTTGAAGTTATGTTTCACGCCATTTGGAAAAAGCTGTTTCGAGAGGCCTTAGGCCACAGTAACGGGTATAAAATCATGTGCGAATTTAACAATTTTTTTCCTTATTAAAAAGTGACTCACTCATAACATTAATTACACATCTATTTAGTATGAATATCAAGCTGTTAGAATTTTTTTTATGTACAAAATGGCCGACAACAAATATTTTTTTTGTTATGTTTTTTTTCGGCGCTCCGTGGCGTGACATTTAGCATTCACAATTTTTTACCTAGAACAAAAAACAAAAATTCTCGTCAATCTACATTAGAATACCTACAGAAGTACGTACGGAATTAAAAAAATATTGTTTTATTCAAAAGGTGTACGTATTTGGACTTAAGAAATGAATTTTCAGTGAAAAATTTCGTTATAACTGCTCATAAACTGCTCGTAAAATGAAAAGTTTTCGATTAATCAGAAATTCCGTACGTACTTCTCTGCAAAATGCAATTAGGAACATATCTTTTTAATTTCAAGTAAATCAAGTGAAAATTGTTGAAGTTATTTTTCACGCCAATTGGAAAAAGCTGTTTCGAGAAGTTTCGAGTAGTCGGCCATTTTGTTCATCGAAAAAAAAAATTCTAACAGCTTCATTCTAAATAGATGTGTAATTAATTTTATGAGTGAATCACTTTTTCATACGAAAAAAAAAATTGTTAAATTCGCACATGATTTTATACCCGTTACTGTGGCCTAAGGCCTTAAGTGTAACAACTTTTATATCAATATCTATCATATAAAGCTACCAAAAAAATCATGAAAATAGCCTTTTTTAGCGTCTGAAGTGAAAAGACCGCAACTAGGGCGGGGGTGCAACCGACGAGAAACGGGTAAAGGTTGCCTATTGTTCTCTAGTCATTTAACAATAATAATGACCGTTCTTTTACCTGCGACAGATTCTAGAAATTGATTTATGACCGGCTAGATCGTCAGAATATCCGTGTGTGCGATGTTCCATAAGCAAATGAATCTTCGGTTACTGACGCACCATCGGTATTGTTACAGACAATATTTCCGCATCTTGGAGTCGTTAAGATGCTTCTAGAGTGCGGAGCTTTCGTCAACGCGAGAAACGAATCACGCTCGACGCCCCTCCACGTTGCCAGCAACGCTTACAACTTCATCAATCCGGTACGAGACAATAAACTTCCGCGAACCTAAATTCGCCGATGGATTTTCGGACGTTTCGTTTTATTTGTTTCATATGTTATTACAGCTGATAAAATTGTTGCTCGACCACGGCGCCCATTTGGATACGCCGAACAAAGCGGGCGACAGTCCGGCCACCATAATCTCCCGGAATCCCGACAACACCGTCAATCTCTTAAATTACATGACCCTCCAGTGTCACGCCGCTCAGACCATATTCAAGCATGGAATTCCATGCCACGAACTGCCAACCACTCTCCATCAGTTTCTCGACTTTCATCGGCAATAAGAGAGATGGAGCTCGCTGTTGGGATACCAAAACGGGAAAATAGCGGCAATTTTCGGGCAGTTTTATCGTGTTTGAGTCAGCCCGATTTTTATCAAAGTATAACTTTAGATGATCAATCTTACGATTATAGTTCCATCGATGATAACGCGTCGTTTCTATACCGAAAAGTTTGGGCTTCGAATTTGTACTCCGAGGTATCGATATTCCGCAATGATAATCTCGAGGATTCTTTTTCCCACTGAGGGCGGACACATGCCGTTTTTTGCCCGTCCGGTGAGAAAAAAATTGAACCGGGGGTCAGAATCAGGGTTGCAAATAATGCATTACTTTTTGTAATGCATTAGCGTTTTCATTACTCAGTACTTTACATTTTGTAGTGAAAAAAATGTCATTATCCATTACATTACGTTCAGTGATGTGACAAATTTCCATTACTCATTAAATTCCATCTCGTAATGCAAACAATTGCCATTACTCATCACATTGGATTTTGTAATGTAAAAAAAATGCATTACTCATTGAATTAAATCTTCTAATGTGAAAAATTTCCATTCCTCATTATATTACATTTTGTAATGTGAAATATGTGCATTACACATTGCAATGTAATGGGTAAAGGAAATTTTTCACATTTCAATGTCCAATGTAACGGGTAATGAAATTTTTTAACATTACACAGTCCAATGTAATGAGTAGTGGAAATATTTTACATTACAAAATGTCATGTAACGAGTAGTGGATTTTCTTTACATTACAAAATGTAATGTAATGAGCAATGGAATTTTTTTACATTAAAAATATAAGGTAATGTGTAATGGAATTTTTTCACATTAGGGGGCATCCATTAATTACGTGAGGTGATTTTGGCGATTCTTCGACCCCCCCTCTCCCCCTGGTGAGATGTCGTGAGATTTTGCTCGACCCCCTCCCCCCGTCCCTAATCTCACGTGAGATTTTTCAAAACGCATACGTTCATGGAAAATAAATTGTAGTAGAAGTAACTGCGGTTGTAGTACCATTTACTCCACCATGTAAAGTAGTAGGGAGACTCTCCCTACGTGATAAAAATTACGTGATTACTAAAATTACTAAAATTACGAAAATTACGTGATATTTGCCGAAGCCCCCCTCTCCCCCACGCGAGATTGGGTAATATTTCGCTCGACCCCCCCCCCCCCCCCTAAACGCCTCACGTAATTAATGGACGTCCCCTTACTAATGCAATGCAATGTAAAAAATCTCCTTTACTCATTACAATGTAATGAGGATTATTATTAGTTTGCCATTAGGGGGAGCTGTTTTTGCACTGGGTCGATCTGACCCGATGGGAAACGAATAATAATCCATTTTAACTTTTAATGAGTAATGGAGATTTTTTTACATTACATTAGTAATGTGAACAAATTCCATTGCTCGTTACCTTATATTTTGTAATGTAAAAAAATGCCATTACGCATTACATTAAATTTTGTTACGTAAAAAATGCCCATTACTTATTACATTACACTTTGTAATGTAAAAAAATTCCATTAGCGATTACATTGGACTTTGTAATGTAAAAAATGTCCATAACCCATTACAATGTAATGTGTAATGAAATATGCTGTCATTACACGTTACATTGCATTTTGCAATGAAAATGTTGCACATTACAAAATGTAATGTAATGAGCGATGGAAATTTTTTACATTACAAATTCCAATGTGACGAGTAATGTAAATTTTTTACAATGCAAAATATAATGTAATGAGTAATGTAAATTTTTTACAATACAAAATATAATGTAATGAGTAATGGCAATTGTTTACATTACAAAATATAATGTAATGAGTAATGGATTTTTTTTACATTACTGAATGTAAGGTAATGAAATATTTGTCCATTACCCAATAAAAACGTAACGAATAATGCATTACTTTTTAATTACAAAGTTCGCAACCCTGGTCAGAATCGAATGTAAAACGCGCATAACGCCAGATCCACGCCCGGTCCGTTCGGCCCGGCAAGAAAGCGACGTATTTTTGCATAGTTATGTCGTATATCGTCACACACATACACATTCTTCATTCAATTCGCTTTGGCTCTCGCAATGTCGTTCTCGCGCAATACAACCTCTCACCACGAGGGCCACGAACAAACTGAATCGCATTGTAAGAATAGATCCAACCCGTATGTCTGTGACAATGTGCCCGTTTCCAATTTTTTTTTCTTACCGGATCAGGGCAAAACGGCATGTGTGTAACAGCCCTAATTAAACTTGCTATCCACAATTCGCAAAAAAAATTAAAAGACCAAATTTTAAACGATTTTTTTTGGTGATTTTCAAGTCGCTGTAACTTTGTAAAAAATAATCGTATGGAGATGATTAAAAAAAGCATTTTGAAGCTCGAAGTCTCGTGTTTTAACTTTTTTAAATCATTTTTCTTGTCACGGTTACCGCGCATTAACAAAAAATCGTGGAACGACAATTTTTAAATTTTGTTTCCTTAAAAAATCGTCCCGAGCTCGGGAAAATATCTACACTTCGCAAACAATTAAACGACCAAAATTTTAACTGATTTTTTTAGTGGTTTTCAAGTCGCTGTAACTTTGTAAAGTAATCGTAAGGAGATAATTTAAAAAAGCATTTTGAAGCTCGAAGTCTCTTATTTTTTACTTTTTTAAATCATTTTTCTTGCCACGGTTATTGCGCATTAACAAAAAATCGCGGAACGGCAATTCTTGACTTTTTTTCCTTAAAAAATCTTGCCGAGCTCGGGAAAATATCTACACTTCGCAAAAAATTAAACGACCAAGATTTAAAGTACTTTTTTTAGTGATTTTCAAGTTGCTGTAACTTTGTAAAAAATGATCGCATAGAGATGATTTTTAAAAAAGCATTTTGAAGCTCGAAGTCTCTTGTTTCTAACTCTTTCTTAAAATCATTTTTCTTGCCACGGTTATTGCGCATTCAAAAAAATCGCGAAACGATAATTTTCGAATTTTGTTTCGAAAAAATCTTCCTGAGCTTGGAAAATTTTTACGACCAAAATTAAATAAAAAATTAAACAACCAAAATTTGAAGTAATTTTTTTAGTGATGTTCAAGTCGCTGTAACTTTGTAAAAAATGATCGTATAGAGATGATTAAAAGAAGCATTTTGAAGCTCGAAGTCTCTTGTTTTTAACTCTTTTTGTATCATTTTGACACGGTTATTGCGCATTCAAAATAAAAACTCGCGGAACGACAATTTTCGTTTTTTTTGTCTTAAAAAAATCTTCCTGAGCTTGGCAAAATATCTACACTCCGAAAAAAAAATTAAGACCAAAATTTAAACATATTTTTTCAGTGATTTTCAAGACGCTGCAACTTTGAAAAAAATGACCGTATAGAGATGGCTAAAAAAAACCTTTTTGAAGCTCGAAGTCTCTCGTGTTTAACTTTTTAAAATCATTTTCCTTGCCACGGTCATTGCGCATTCAATAAAATCGCGGGACGACAATTTTCGAATTTTTTTTTTCTTAAAAAATGTTCTTGAGCTCGGGAAAATATCTACACTTCGCAAAAATAATTAAAAGACGAAAATTTAAACTAATTTTTTTTAGTGATTTTCAAGTCGTAACTTTGTAAAAAATTATCGTATAGAGATGATTTAAAGAAAGCATTTTGAAGCTCGAGGTCTCTTGTTTTTAACCTTTTTTAAATCATTTTTCTTGCCACGGTTATTGCGTAATAAAAAAAAATCGCGGAACAATTTTCGAATTTTTTTCGAAAAAATCTTCCTGAGCTCGGAAAATTTTTCCTGACCATGCCAATTTCAGAGTCAGTAAGTTTGATCATTCAGCTTCAATTTGGTTTTCAAACAGTCTCGGTACAAAAATTCGTTACCGAGATATCGGTTGTTGAATAAAAAGTCCCACTTTTGTCTTTGATCATCGATAACTCATGAACTGATCGTACAGCACATCGAACGATGATTTTATATACTTGCATTGATCCTCTATAAGTATGAACTAAGGATATAGTAAAAAAAATTCACCTCCACTGTTGATTTGAAGTACGAAAAAAAAGTACGACGGGTCTCAGAATTTGATCAATACAGCGTCTGGCATTCGAATTATTGCGAATAATCACTAGCAGAGTCCGCGACCATCTCGATATGCCATAACTGATCCTCCGAACTTACTGAAAGCTGCAACCGGTCGACTGGAGTTTGGTTGATAAAGTTCCCCCTTTACGACGTCAAACTTAGGGCCTTCGTTACCGTACAGAAGCACCGAAGACTCGGCAGTGAACAGAGCATTATTCCATTCCCTAATGTTACACTGCACATGTTTGGAAAATTCTGAGCAATGACAATCACATGGATGAAAAGCCCTTGTCGAACGTGTGGAATGATTGTCCTGTGATGTCGTGGGGTAGTCACACGGAGTCGACCATGTCCAGGCCGTCGACCGTATCCTTCACTTTCTCGGTACTGACTTTTTAAAGGAACAAATTTTCCTATAAAATGGATGAAAATAAATTGCGCTTATGCACTACTTTCTATTTTCGCTCTAAAAATTTATTTCCATCCATTTTATAGGAAAATTTGTAACAAATTAACGAAACCATACCTAATCATTTTCAACAAGATTAACCTTTACGTACCATAATCTTGCTAATTAATATTAATAGCATTAATAAAAAAAATTGATAGCCCACGCTGTATCTCGTACTCAATTCACACACATTCATACGGTTAATTGATTTTGGATATTTGGATATCAGTAGTTGATGCGCTTACACCTACCATGTTACCTACATCACGATATCGGTAACCCTCTTCGACGAGAGTCACTAGCCGAGCAACTTCAGGCTCAAACAAATGCCGCATTGGCAAAATTAAAAAGAAAAACAATTTACCCAATTTCTTTTGCAAAAAAAGTGTCGTTTTTCCAAAAAAACTTTTTTCAACGCGTGTGAACTTCTCGCATGCGAAAATATTCAAAATCTATTAACCGTATGAATGTGTGTGAATTGAGTACGGGATACAGCGTGGGTTATCAACTTTTTGATTAATGCAATTCATATTAATTAGCAAGATTAGGGTATGTAAAGGTAATTCTGGTCGAATATGATTAGGTATGGCTTCGTTGATTTTTTACAAATTTTCCTGTAAAATGGATGAAAATAGATTATTTTATTTGAAAAGTGATTAATGTAAAATTGTAAGAAAAGTAGACAATTTTTTTTCAAGTTGATACTCATCAGTGATGTTTAAGGGCAATAAACGTGGTGTTTTTTTAACACTTTTGTTGTAACTTCGATCATTCGGGACGGAAAGGCGAATAAACGGATGAATTTGACATTTTACGAGGCTATTAAGGGTACATGTAAGCTTATAAAAACTTGAAAACATTAGTGCTTTGGTAATTATTTGCAAAGTAGTGGAATATCTGCTCGAAAAACAGCATAAGTAGTTTTTGTGCTTTTTTAAAATCAATGGCGGAGGTAAACCATTTTTTCTTTCCCTGGAGCCATAATTGGCACTTATAGAGGATCAGTTCAAGTTTTAAAAACCATCCTTTGCTGTACGATCATTAGTTCATGAGATATCGATGATCAAAGATAAAAGTGCAACTATTTATTCAACGATCGACATCTCAGCAACAAATTTGTCGTACAGAGACTGTCCGAAAACCAAATTAAAGCTAAATTATCAAGTTTACTGACCCTGGTATTGGCATAGTCAGGAAAAAATTCACCCGAACGCACCCATTTAATGTTTTAAAAAATCGTAAATGTTTGTTTAATCGGCTTGAAAACCACTAAAAAATGTTTCATAATCTTTTGTTCCTCTAATTTTTGTGCGAAATGTATAATAAAAATAAACAGATGAATCAATTCTGTGAATGATCGTTGAGAAATAACGTGAATTTACTGAGTTTGTGCATCTACTTACAGTCGGATGGCCTAGAAAGAACTTGGTGATAATAGTTTTTCAATCGCTTTTTATCCATCATATTCGTCTAGTGCAGAGTCCTGTAAATATTTACGATAAATATCGCGTCTCGGGTGGCCGAGCGAACGATCGTGAATTCGAAATGTCGCTGAGCGAATAACGGGTATGCTCAAGGCTCCGCAAATTCTTCACTCGATATTAAGCTTAACATAGGTACACTTGATCTGTAAATACCGGTACATTCGAAACTTGCGGGACTGCCCATGGCAATATTATACTCGTGTCTACAGTTTCAATCGAATAACGTGGTGCTTCTTTTCAATAAGAACCTCCACCGCGCGATGAAAAATACGACAAGTACGAGTTGGTGGTATTTCTTGTTTTTTTTTTAAGAGTATGTTCGCCTTCTCTGTAATCAAGCAATATTAATGCGTACATAGAATTTCGGACGATGTGAAATTTTTTTTCATCACAAACAGGGTCCGAAAGTTGTTAAAGTTATATACTTATAGGGCGTATAGCCACGAGCAGCCCAGTTGTGATACTATGTACTACGTATTAAATGGTAATATCATATACGTTCTGATCAATTTGTAATTTTTTTTCCCCCTGGTCCAGCCCCCTGTAACCATCAGTTATACATCGCTCCCGTAATGTTCGTCGCTTTTATTTTCAATCGCTGCCACGTGTGGCGCTAGTAGTCGTCTGCTCGATAACTATACTATATATGCCGTATGATCTGTGAACCCACCAGCCCCCTGACACTGGCCTACTATTCCTATACGATAAACGAAAACGCGTTTTGTCCCGGCTTTTTAGTTCTTGAAATCGCCACTACCTAGCGTTGGCTGTTGTGTGACAGCCTTCGGCTCTAAGTACTCCGATCAGCTGAACGATTCGATACTTTCGTGGCTTTCGCCTGTTATCGTTATGGAGACGTTATTTATTGTGTTTGAATGGAAAATCATTAAAACGGAAAATCATTCCAAATATATCAATAGACTTTTATTCATGTAAAATATACGAAACACCGGGGCAACATTCATATATATGCATTCCTGTCACACGACTACTAGCGCCGCAGTGCGGCAAGGACCTTTTTGCGAACTGCATTTATGTACCAGTGTCAGGGGGCTGGAACCCACCGAAAGCGTACAATATTATTGCATTCGAGTTGTGAGAAAAATTTGAACAAGCCACGAGTCACAACTACAACCAAGAAACGCGTAAAACTCTCCAAATACTCCGAAAATGTTATTATTATATCGAGTATAGAACGCGCATGCGTAAAAGAAGCCGGGCAGAGGACTACTAGCGCCACGAAGTGGACTGTAGCGCAATTAAGGGCCTATACCAGTATGAATGCTGAAAATTTGGGTGATGTTCGGGAATTTTTTTAAAGGAAAGTCCTTAATTAAATGTTTCGGAAAATCAAAAATATATTTGGCTATATTTTGCCTATATTACATAAGTTTTTCATTGAAAAATATTGCGATCCAAGCGACATATGCGCTGCCTTCGAAGGCGCTAAAAAAAAGTTTTGGCATGTAAAAAAAATGTCAATTTCTACTAGTCCAAATAATATTGTGTTTGAGTTTGTTTGTGTTATGCTATGTTTTTCTATGTATGCGTAATTGAAGCTATTCTGATTTAACGGGAGGGTACAAATATTTTTTTATGGAAAATTATTGTGTCTAAATTTTAATGCAGACCCTGCATTGTTGAAAGTTGCAATTTTAAAACCCATTATCTCCCAATATAAATGGTCGACTGTTCTGAAATTTCACTCAAACATGCATAATGATATGAACAATGTCTGGTTATAATTTGAACAAAATCTATAGAAAACAAGATTGCGCGCTCGTACTACCTTAAATGGAAGTTTCAAAATTTTCAATAAATCGAGGAATTATTTCAAGATTTTGTTTATTAAGAAGTGATTTTACGTCAATCTTGAAATTGGTCTGGACAATGTTATACGTTCTTCATCATTAACAGTCAACTGTGTAGACTTTCGCTGGCATGATCTTGACGAACCTTGCAAGTTCGCAACATTAAAATTAGGAATTTTAAACCGTCGGCGCATTCAAAGTTCGGAATTTCAACCCGGCCAATCCCAAGATCATGCTAGCGAAAGTTGTAGACTTTCGCTAGCAGTTGACTGTGAAATATGATGTAAAACGTATAACATTGTCTAGACAAATTTTAAAATTAACGCGAAGTAACTTCTTAATAAAAAAAATTCTTGATATAATTCGTCGATTTATTGAAAACTTTGGAACTTAAAATTTTCCATAGCCGAATTATTTTGACGGTGTTCAGATTTTCGGAGTTTTGATCTTTCGGGGTAGTACTCTTTCGGAGTTTTGAACGTTCCGATTATGCAAAGTTCGGAATTTCAACCCCGCCCCATCTTCAATTACGAAATATTAAAATTCGGAATTTAAAACCGTCGGAGCATTCGAAGTTCGGAATTTCAAACCGGCCTCGAGTAATATTCCGTCGGGGGAGACTGGCACTTTTCATTAATTCCATAAGTTATGGGGTTTTGAAGTTTGCAGAAACACGTGATAAAATAGGGCATTTTTAAACAATCGACATCTATATTGGGGGTGGGGGGTGAGGGCATTTATAAAAGAAGCCTTCCTAAATGCAATGCCGAAAATAAATCGCGGCGGTCACCCTCCCATAAAAAGGTAGTGTTTTGAAGTTCACGAAAACACGTTATAAAATATCCCCCAAATACGCTATTTGGGGGAGCCCCCCAAAGACACTAAACGTAGTTTTTTAATATATTTAAACTAAATACAATTGTACTAAGTTGATAATTTTTGGGGCCCTAATAACAACCCAATCAACGACTGCAGGAGGAGCGGAGGGAGTGATCGCCGCAATTTCTCTTCGGCATTGTCTTCAGGAAGGTTTCTTTTATAAATCCCCCCATCTCCCACCCCCACTAGGGATCGAAATTTAAAAAAATGCCCTGTTTTATAACGTCTTTCCGGGAACTTAAAAATCCCATAACTTATGGAATTAAGGGGAGGTACCTGAGCAAACGGCGAGGAAAACAGGTTAACTTCGGGCATTTTTATCTCAAAAACTAATGTTTCGATTGGATCCCGGTTTTTTTTATTGGAAAATATGTACACTGAGGTATGGTTAGGAATTTTTTAAATAAATTCATTGACTGGAAGCGATTCAAACGCGATTATCTCGAAACATAGTTTTCAAACTCGGTGCCAGATGTATCTCGAAAATGGCTTGTCCGATTTTGTCCAAATTTGGTTACAATATTCTTCGATAGTTTTTCTCGTTCGCCACGTAGGATTTTTTTTTAATGTTTATTTTTGCCAGAATTGCGACCGTGTTAATTTAACATTCGTTTTTCGTTCGCAATTTCCGACGATTTTGGATTGCATACACATTGCATAAAAAAGCAATGGTTCAATCACATGAAAAACCCCTACGTGGCGAACGAGAAAAACTATCGAAGAATATTGTATCCAAATTTGGACAAAATCGGACAATTCGTTTTCGAGATACATCTGGCACCAACGTTGAAAACTATGTTTCGAGATAATCGCGTTTGAATCGCTTCCAGTCAACGAATTTATTTTAAATAATTCCTAAAAATACCTCAATGTACATATTTTCGACAAAAAAAAACCCGGATCCAATCGAAACATTAGTTTTTGAAATAAAAATTCCCGAAGTTTACCTGTTTTTCTCGCCGTTAACTCAGGTACTTACTCTTAATAGAAAATGTCAGCCTCCCCCGACGGAATATCAGTAGTGGTGACCAATTAAGGGGTCATCTTACTTTAGACGCTAGAAAAGGCTAGTACCATGATTTTTTTTATCGCTTTATATCATAGATATAGATATAAACGTTGTTACACTTAATAAATACACTTTCGAAATACATTTTTTTTAAAGTTATTTATTCAAGTCACTATTTATAAACGAAAATGGTAATTAAAAAAATGTCCTAAAAAATGTCTGCGCTGTTGATAAAATCTCGGAGATGGGTCATCCGAAACAAAAAAAATCAAACGGTTTTAGATTCAGTACGTTAATGGCTAGAGCGCATATCATACGATTTTTTATGTATGCCAAGATGAAAAAATGGCGGACATTTTTTCGAAAGAAACGCGTTTTTTTACCGTTTTTAGGCAAAAAAAGTAAATATCAAAATTTAAAAAATCCTTACTATGCGCTATAGCCATATTTGTAAATAATATGTGGTTAAAATTTCATAAGAATCGGTTCAGTAGTTTCGAAGATTTTATCAACAAGCCGTTGAAAAACGTAGTTTCGAGAAAAACGCGTTTAAAGTTTGTTTGGGTTACATAAATACATAAAGAATCTTTTTATGTATTTCGAAAGTGTATTTATTAGGGGGCATCCATTAATTACGTGAGGTGATTTTGGCGATTTTTCGACCCCCCTCTCCCCCTGGTGAGATGTCGTGAGATTTTGCTCGACCCCCTCCCCCCTCCCCTAATCTCACGTGAGAGTTTTCAAAATGCATACGTTCACGGAAAATAAATTGTAGTAGAAGTAACTGCGGTTGTAGTACCATTTACTCCACCATGTAAAGTAGTAGGGAGACTCTCCATACGTAATGAAAATTACGTGATTACTAAAATTACTAAAATTACTAAAATTACGTGATATTTGCCGAAGCCCCCCTCTCCCCCACGTGAGATTGGGTGAGATTTCGCTCAACCCCCCCCCCCCCCCCCCCCTAAACGCCTCACGTAATTAATGGACGCCCCCTTAAGTGCAACAACTTTTATATCAATATCTATAATATAAACCTATCGAAAAATTCATGAAAATAGCCTTTTTTAGCGTCTAAAGTGAGAAGTCCCCTTAAGGCGGCTCATGGCAGAAAAAAGTTTCCATCGTTTTTCGGAAAAGTTCTCAAACTGCATAATTACCAAAAGCTTTTTCAAAAGTTTCGATATGATTATTTTTACACAAATTACAGCTATTCGAATAATGCTTTGTTTACTTTAGACAGGAATACATGTATTTCTCAAACGGCTGTTTGTTGTGTAAAAATAATGGTATCGACATTTATTAGAAACGTCTTTAAACCTGCAAAGGTCCGTTAAAAATATTTCTTTGTTTTATTACAAACATGAAGACCAACGCCCTTTCTGATTTTTTACGAAAATTCGTCTCCTTCTCCGAAGTCTCTTGGAAGGTCTTCCATTTCTCTTTCAGTTCCTGGAATCCTTGATTGATGCGTTGAGCTGTTCGAGCCACGGCGTCGGGCTCGCGCAAAGAAACCCGGAAAAACTACAAAGGAGCCGTGGAACAGCGGACGTTTTTCGTGATGACGCATATCTCCGATGCAGGAAAAATGATCAGCAATCGGATTTAAGTCGAGAAATCCCTTTAGAATTTTCAAAAAATCGATTTTTTAAACATATTTCGGAAGTATGATACCCAAAGAATATACTGACCAGAGAAAAGTAGAAATATTGGTACCTTCTACTTGACGAGAATTGTTTTTGAAAAATTGAAAAAAAAAACTACTTTTTTAATCCACATTTTACAGAAATGTTGCGTGAAATGTTGATTTTTTTTGTAAATGCGTGCCATTTTCTCAAATTTGCATTTTTGTCATTTTAATTATCGTCACATAGAAACTATACATGTTCTAACTGAAAAAATGTTTGAACTTTTTTGCAAATCAAAGTCTACGGGAAGCTAGACTGCACGCCGATTCGCAACTTCCGCGACGACCTTGCTGTAACACTCTGCAACAGTTCCGCCATTTTGATGATGAATTAATTAAAAATAATTGTTTCGTATCCTTAAATATACTATTAAAGTATACCTGAAGTTTGATAATTGTAGAATAATTATTTCTTAGTTTAAAAAATCGCTCAATATCGCTTATTTTCCTGTTCAAATGTATATCCCGCCTCAATAGAGAAATGAACTGGGTCGACTGGTGACAAGTTTACAAAGCACTGAACAGCGTTACACACGTAGTATTTATAGCGATTCTCGCCTTTACTGAGTGACAAGGCATGACATCTGAGTATTAAAATGTAAGGCCTATTGGTAGGACATGTGTGACATTGCAGTTTTTTCGAATCCTCGAATACTCGAGAAAATTGAGCAATTTTCTTATTTAGCTATGAGTATCGCGCTTGTTTACATAAAGAAACAAAATGACAGTGCGAGAAACGAGGCAACGTAGCCGCCGGCTGTGATGGCGACGCCGTGGCTTGTGGCGACTCTCGTGTAGGAATCAACGACGTGAATTTTCCAGCCCATATTCGCATGGGTGAACGAATTGTAGTAGACCGTGTCCGGCCAGCTGGAGTTTGGGGTCACTTCGAGAATGCCAGGATCGCCCGACTCGCACACGCTTATCAGCGTTCTGTTGAATTTTTTGAACGTCTGAAAATCGTCGTCCAGTCTTCTGTCTCGGCTATCGTGCTTGCTCAGGCAGAGTGGTCCAACTGCAAACGGAAAAGTGTATGGTCAGAGTTCATTTGGCCTTGTTGGAATTCCTTAAGGCGAGATATAGATTTAGACACGAAGAAAACAAGCAATATTGAGGGATTTTTCAAACTAAGAAATCATTATTCTGCAATTATTTTTATATTTTTTTTACAATATATTTTTATATATTTTATAATATATTTAAGTATACGAAACAATTTTTTTTAAGGAACTCTAGCTTTTGCAGTCTAGCTTCCCGTAGACTTTGATTTTCAAAAAAGTTCAACCATTTTTTCAGTTAGAACATGTATAGTTTCTATGTGACTGTAATTAAAATGAAGAAAATGCAAATTTAAGAAAATGGCACGCATTTACTAAAAAAAAATCAACATTTCACGCAATATTTCTGTAAAATGTGGGTTAAAAGGTAGTTTTTTGTCCAATTTTTCAAAAACAATTTTCGTCAAATAGAACGTACCAATATTATGAATATTTCTACCAAGTTTCAACTCAATCGGCTTAATAGTTTTTGAGCAATCCTGCACGCCAATTTCCATAATGCAGTTTTGAGAAAAACGCGTTTAAAGTTCACGCTTGCTCCGAATCCGAGCGGTGAGGCCAGCCCAGCCCCCTGACACTGGTAGATAAATGCAGTTCGCAAAATGTCCTTGCCGCACTGCGGCGCTAGTAGTCGTGTGACAGGCATGCATATATATATGTATGTTGCGCCGGTGTTTTGTATATTTTACATAAATAAAAGTCTATTGATATATTTGGAATGATTTTCCGTTCTAATGATTTTCCATTCGAACACAATAAATAACGTCTCCATAACGATAACAGGCGAAAGCCACGAAAGTATCGAATCGTTCAGCTGATCGGAGTATTTAGAGCCGAAGGCTGTCACACAACAGCCAACGCTAAGGTAGTGGCGATTTCAAGAACTAAAAAGCCGGGAGAAAACGCGTTTTCGTTTATCGTATAGGAATAGTAGGCCAGTGTCAGGGGGCTGGGCCAGCTTCTATTCCTTTGGCAATAAATTATTCGCGTGTTGTCCAGCCCCCTGACACTGGCCTACTATTCCTATACGATAAACGAAAACGCGTTTCGTCCCGGCTTTTTAGTTCTTGAAATCGCCACTACCTTAGCATTGGCTGTTGTGTGACAGCCTTCGGCTCTAAATACTCCGATCAGCTGAACGATTCGATACCTTCGTGGCTTTCGCCTGTTATCGTTATGGAGACGTTATTTATTGTGTTCGAATGGAAAATCATTAAAAAGGAAAATCATTCCAAATATATCAATAGACTTTTATTCATGTAACATATACGAAACACCGGGGCAACATACATATATATGCATTCCTGCCACACGACTACTAGCGCCGCAGTGCGGCAAGGACATTTTGCGAACTGCATTTATCTACCAGTGTCAGGGGGCTGGTGTTGTCCGAGATGTTTAGTTCACTTCGTGGCGCTAGTAGTCCTTTGTTCGGCTTCTTTTACGCATGCGCGTTCTATACTCGATATAATAATAACATTTTCGGAGTATTTGGAGAGTTTTACGTGTTTTATGGTTGTGACTTGTGGCTTGTTCGAATTTTTGTCACAACTCGAATGCAATAATATTGTACGCGTTCGGTGGGTTCGGACGGTTCACAGATCATACGGCATATGTATAGTTATCGAGCAGACGACTACTAGCGCCACACGTGGCAGGTATTGCAAATAAAAGCGACGGACATTACGAGAGCGATGTATAACTGATGGTTACAGGGGGCAGGGTGAGGCACCGCGTTGACGGGCTGTAACGTTTGAAGTTTTGCGAATTTCTCTTTGAAACTTTCGGAAACTATTCTACATATATAGTTCTATCGTTTAGAGAAAAAAAAAGAAATCGATTTTTTGATCGTTGTAAATGTATATCCCGCCTTAATGAAAACTCGCTCGTCGAAAATATATAACGCGATCATCGAACTGACCTGCTGTCGGCCGTGGTCTGCCTCTCCTCGTGAACTCCACCCCGGCCAAAACTCGGACTCTGCTCTGGCCACCGTCGCTCAGACGGTCGTAACCACCGTGAGGCTCGTCGGTGATTATCAGCGGGTGATAAAGATTCGCGCTGTGGGGATTATTCCCACCCCGCACGTGAAAACTGTAAGTCAAGCCTCGTCGCAGATACAGCTCTGGGATAAGCTGTCCGTTGATGTACCACGCGAGGCCAGTCGTAGTGAGACCTGTGCAACACGACCAGACAATTAGCCTTTGGTGAATTTCGATAGACTGCAGCCGAGCGAAAAAAGTCGCAACCTTTTATGAGCATGCATGAAGGACAGCATGTGCGAAACAAAACGTTTTTAAGGCACTAGTCTGCTTTACAGGCTTGAAAAAATAGATTTGAAGAAGAGGAAGGATTATTGTATGGCCCGGGGATAGCTGATTAACATCTAATTAGTGTAAGTATCCAGAAACTTATATTTTTTTGGACCGAAAACTTTAAAGCCCGTTTTCTCGAGTTTTCATTTTCACAAGTTTTAGAAAACGGTGCCGGCGATAGCAAAAACAATATATGTCCGATCGAAAAAAATCGAAGTGATCTAGCTTCAGTATTAAATTATCTTCTATGTGAACTAAAAAAGTTGGACAAAAGTACTATTTAAATTACTTGTTTTGCAACTTAAAGTGAATTGTTTTTTTTTAAAAAGTGAATTTTTTTTTTCAAACTTCGAAAAAATTTGGAATTTCATCATTTCTTCGGTATTTTTTTAGTTCATATAGAAAAGGAACTTATAAAAACTAAAAAAAATTTGGTTCGACTGTTTGAGATGCATCGCACGACCTCCATCACCGGCACCGATTTACAAGTGCAGACTCCAGGCGCCCCAGAAAAATCGTTGCAACTTTGAAAAATTTCAATATTTTTTAATAATAAAAATTGTTTTTTAAAGCTTGAATATAATACACTATCGTCTCAAAATTTCGTTTACCGCAATCATTTCCTTCCCTTTCAAAAAAATTGCTGAAAAAAAACGCTTTTTTTCGGCTTCTAAAGCAGACTACTGCCTTAAGGTTTTAGGCCACAGTAACGGGTATAAAATCATGTGCGAATTTAACAATTTTTTTTTCGCATGAAAAAGTGCTTCACTCATAAAATTGATTACACATCTATTTAGTATGAATATCAAGCTGTTAGAATTTTTTTCGATGTACAAAATGGCCGACTATTCGAAACTTCTCGAAACAGCTTTCTTCTAATTGGCGTGACAAATAACTTCAACAATTTTCACTCGATTTACTTCAAATTTAAAAGTTATATTCCTAATTGCATTTTGCAGAGAAGTATGTACGGAATTTCTGATTAACGGGTTATACGCAGCTAGAAATTTCAAAAAAACGATTTTTTTTATTGCATTTTCGGAATGTACAAATATGTGAGTATATTCCCTGAAAATTTCAAATCGATCTAGCGATTATTCTCGGAAATACACACATATTTGTAAGGACGCTCGGAGCGCGTCTTCGAGCGTCCGAGAAACTTCAAACGCGTTTTTCTCAAAACGGTATTTTCAAAGTCGGTGAGCACGATTTCCCAAAAACGGCTCAACCGATCGGTCTGCAATTTTAACACAACCTTGTCAGATATATTCTTCAGGTATTGAACGAAGGAATAAGATTTCCGATAATTATTTCTATTTTTTTTCAACGATTTAACGAAAAAAATTTGGTCGAAAATCGAAATTGTTTCTTTCCGGAGCCACCATTTTGTCCAAAATTAAAATTTCGACTATTCCTTGGGTCAATACCAGGATTCATCTATCCCTTAAGAGAATCTTTTTGGTTTTTTCATTTTAGAAAATCCAAACCGGAGATACTTTGCTCACCGCCGGACACTTTTTTCGGAGACCTCCAGGAGTCTTCCTACAGGAGGAATGTTAATGAATATTTTTAAAAATAAAAAATGCCAATCTAAAGCTAAAAGATGCCATTACACTGCCTAATACTTTTCGTTTTGCCCAAATGAAATCGTTGTCCAGAAAAAATTCGTGAAAAAACGACTTTTCTGGCCTTGCAACTGCGTATAACGCCTTAATCGAAAACTTTTCATTTTATGAGCCGTTTATGAGCATTTATAACGAAATATTTCACTGAAAATTCATTTCATAAGGTACTAGTGACTATTAGCGGGTACAAAAAATTAAAAAAAAAATTTCGACTCCTTAAAGCATCAAAAATCACTCCTTAAAATTTTACGAAAAAATTCTGAACAGAAAAACGTTACAGCGATATATAGCACTCTAGATCGGAGCGCGTCGGGTAGCCCGCGCGCGGCAGCTGTATACCCCCACTCTCTACAATACTCGGGTCCTTTTGTGTACTAACGTATACAGATCTTGACCTGGATTAAAACTTCACATATTCTGAGAAATATAGAAAAGAATACGTAAAAAACTTTAAACGCGTTTTTCTCAAAACGACTTTTTTTCGCATGGCGGACAGTTAATCTCTGGATTCACTGGACCGATCATTACCGAGCTTTTTTCACTTGTTTATTTAGGTGTTCTGCGCAGGAATCCACCACTTTTTTGCAAAAAAGTAATCAACAAAAAATTTGGCAACACAGAAAAGATTTAAAAAACGGTGGTTTCTTTGCACATTTTTCAAGCATAGGCCACTTTTTTATTTTTTTACTTTTTTGCATATCGGTGGTGGATTCCTGTGTAAAAAACCTTCCTCTTTAACGTGCTTTTCCCCGATTTTGTTTCAGACCTCCCAATCCGCAGATTATCTGTCCGCCGTGGGACTACTTTTTTTTCGAGGACCGCACTTTGGCGCCCTCTACCAATCACGGACAAAATGACCAGTCGAGGCCTCGGGTTTTTCTTTATTCCCTATAAAATGCCTAGTGTTTAAAAAAAACATGGTGATAGCTAATAAAGAAGCCGAGATAATCTTATTTGAAAATTTGCTTTTTTTGGCCTTCTAATAGGTACTAGTACCTTAAGTTCAAATACCTACAACGTTTGAATAAAACAATATTTTTTAAATTCCGTACGTGCTTCTTTAGGTATTCTAATGTAAATAGATTGGCGAGAATTTTTGTTTTTTGTTCTAGGTAAAAAATTGTGGATGCGAAATGTCACGCCGCGGAGCGCCTAAAAAAAAGATAACAAAAGAAAATATTAGCAGTCGGCCATTTTGTACATCGAAAAAAAAAATATATTTTCTAACAGATTGATATTCATACTAAATGGATGTGTAATTAATTTTATGAGTGAATCACTTTTTCATACGAAACAAATGGTTAAATTCGCACGTGATTTTATACCCGTTACTGTGGCTTAAGGCCTTAATTCGACAATACACACCTGTCATCCCTTGGTATCCTCTTTTTCCACCCGATGGCCCGATCGTAGCTTCGAACCTTCTGATACTCTTGTCGAATATATCCGATTTCTCCCAAATCTCCCTCAATCTTCGATCGTTTTCGGTAAAATCCATGCACGTGTTTTCCGGCTCGTTACGATTCAGCTCCAATTTGAGATTGCTCTTTGGATAAACGTCGTGAAAATTCGGCTCCTTGTTCTCGTCGAGTCTTCCCAGTGCCCAGACTACGTAAACCGGCCTATCGATCGGATACTCCTTGTCCCCGCTATCGGCTGGATAAAAGATTTCATTGTTTGCACTACAGAATAGTTATTTCCACTTAAATCAAAAGAAGGATTCCTCCGTGAAGCTTACACGAGATCAGGGTACGTCTATACGTTATGATATTTATTCCGTTTTCTCTGATGGCTGTGAACAGTTGATTGCTGTCCAATCCACCCACGAGCTCGTCCTTGCAAACGCCTCTATATTGGCCGAGTATTTTGCCGCACTGTTGATGACATATAGCAGCAATTCGTGTATGGGGATAATTTTGGTGGTACCCGAGTAGAAATATTGTTAGGCTGGCCTGACATTTGATCCGGGCTTGATCACGCTGTAGCACGGAGGCCTTATTTACGGTGTGCCTTGATTTGCCTGATGAGGCCCGTTTCAGGCGATAGTCAGGCAAATGAATTTACGGTTTGATTCAATTCTCCTGATCCGGCTAGCTTCAAACAATCATCAAGTAACTGAACCTATATCAGGAGGGTGACACGGTGCTACTTTCCCTATACTTAGGCTCGGTTCGCATTCTATCCGCATTCTGTAGTTCCTTTAGCGCTCTGTATGCGGCGCCACTTATCTTCTCATCGAGTGCTTGACTTTACTACACCTGTCAGTTGTCAAGGTTATGAGGTTAAAAAGTCGTGTTAAATTTCGTTATTGAATCATCGTTTTGTTAAGTTGTTTCGTTACGTTGTTTTGTTAAGTTTTGTTAACTGTTCCTTTGTTCATAATATGGTGTAATTATTTTTACGATTATGCCAACGTACATACTCGGCTGCGATTCGAGGTACGCTTCGGCTTCGACAAACCTCGAAAAAGTACACTTTTTTACAATACCCTGAGATCCAGAAGCTTTAAAGCTTAAAAAAAGAAAACCAAGAAAAGAAAAAAGCGTCGAAATTCTGTAAGACTTAAGTAAAAACATAAATATTTTTTACGCATTTGTACATCTTTTCCTTTTCCTTTCATACGTATTCAGAAGTGACTATCATCTAAAATCCAATTGTTAACATTTACAATAACGAAATAAATAATTTATTATTCCATTCTTTACTATTTATTATTATTAGATTATTTATTTCATTAGATTATTTGACATGTATCTTTGAATGCATTTCGGGAGCACTGCGGTGAGAAGATAAGTGGCGCCACAAGTGACGAAATTTGGCAACACAAAAGACGGACATTCAGCGAAGCGACTCTAGCGGCATGTGTCACCCCCCTGACCTATATGCAGTTTGGCGTCTTTTACACGCCTAACCTCTTATCAAACACCAGACGAACTGTATATATCAGCGGGTCGTCAAAACGTCGAGCCATACTGTCCACTCTATGCGTACATTTTTTATTATTCCTAATATATTATTTATTTCTAATAAATCTGTGATTCGGTTTCCTCTGTTCAAAAAACTATTTAGTTGAATCCACTAAATTTTTGTATTTTTCTTTTTAATTAAATAGAATTTTCATTGAGACAAACATTTTTCTTGATTGAATTAATGGTGTGTTATAAATATGTATAGGTTATGGTTGAAAAATATATAGCATGATATTCAATAAAACTTTCTAGTTATTACAATGGTATTATCTAATTAATATAGTTTAGGTGATACAACGAATGATTATAGGAACACGTGTGGTCTCTTGTGCCATATCTGCGACCAAAATGCTACAAACACTCGGTTGCGTAGGGGCAGCGTGCGTAGCTACAAGTAGGTACCAGGTTCGATCCCATGTGAATACAGAAACATTTTCTTCGAAAAAATCTTTTCAGAAGGCCAGGAAATGAAGAATTATGATACAAAATCATTGTGGTAGAACTCTGAATTAAGTATTTCAATTTATTTTGGATTTATGAAATATTCTACAAAATATATTTGAAAAAAATAGAATCGTAGTGAAAAACCTATTCGATTTAAGAGGGAATGACACCTCATCGCGGTCGGTATGGTAGAACAATTATAGATTCCCAAAAATCTCTGAAACGGCTCTTCAGATCCCGTCGAAACTTTGCCAAACGACGTCAAATAGATAGACGAACAGCTGTCTTCCCCTCAAATTTTCTGAATTTGAGAAAAAAAATGTAGATTGGCTTATCATAAGCCAATCGAGTTTTTTTTTCTCAAATTCAGAAAATTTGAGGGGAAGACAGCTGTTCGTCTATCTATTTGACGTCGTTTGGCAAAGTTTCGACGGGATCTGAAGAGCCGTTTCAGAGATTTTTGGGAATCTATAATTGTTCTACCATACCGACCGCGATGAGGTGTCATTCCCTCTTAAACAGATCCTGTTTAAATTAAATATTGTTGGCAGTGCAATGCAGAACGTAATGAAATGGAGGTTTCTGAAGCAACAGTGAACTTCTCTCTTCGAACTGCATGTCAGGCCTTCACTTTTCACCCTGATCAGGCCTTGATTGTTTCCCCTGATCAGACCGAAGTCAGGGATTGCGTTTCAAAAACGATCAGGGCTTGATAAAAAATCCTGATCAAGGCCGGAAAAAGAATTCAGAAAGCCTGATCAGGTCTTTTTTGTAGCCGTAGCAAGATTTCTACTCGGGTATCAACGTTTTACAAGAATAAGCAACTCACGGGAGCTTTCGCTGTGATATTGTAATCAGTAGCAAAACCACGTGCGCCATCCATGTAAGCGATCGCAACGTCGGCGCCCTCCATTTGGCTCTTCTCCTCGGAACCAGACAGCCCAAACGCCATGTACTCGTCCTCATCTTTCGAGTGCATCCATTGGTACATTAGTCTCATTTTGCTTAGCTCATTGTTCTACACACATACACACTGCTGGTCAAACGTTTCCCCACCCCCTGATTTAATAAAAACGAACAATAATTTCTACGTGAAATTTCCTGTATTTACAGTATACGAATAATTAAGGGGGGAGGGAAAACTTTTGGCCAGCAGTATATTTATGGACTACCGACAGAATGAATAGATACATTTTTACAATTTTCGATTTCGGTAAAAAAAGGTGCAACGCCACGTTCGTAGTCGTAACTGAAAGATTAAGGGGGGAGATACCTTTAGACGAGGAAAATATTTGCTGATTTTCGAGATTTTTTGTTAAGGGGCCAGTCCACTTTGAAAGTTTCAAAAAATCGATTTTTTACTGTTTTCGAAAGTACATACATTCAGAAATATTGTGTCAAAATTTTATGAAAATCCGAGCTCTCTAAGGATTTTTTTTACCTGAACGTCAGGACCTCATTTCGTCTACCTGAGCGTATAGCGCGCTCGGCCAACCCATCGGCCAACAATCCCATGTGGCCAAACGCGTTTTCAAACGTGCAAATGAAGCAAGAAAATCTTTGATCCAGAAGAAAAAAGCTCCAAAGGAAGCAGAAGAGGAAAAAATCGCATCGAAAAACGTTACACCGAAAAAAAAGCCGCATCGAAAAAACTGTAGTTGTGAAGAAAAAAACGGCTACCGTAAAAAAAGTCTCAAAAGCAAAAACACAAACTTTGACGACAGAATTGATGAAACAGTTGTCTGAAAATTACGGCTTAGGTATTCGAAGGAATTTGAATTCTATTGAAGGTATGCGCAAAGAAATATGGGCAGGGTATTACCACAAAATTTCGACCGATGTCAAGCCGCAACATCACAACTGCTCGATAGAATGGAGCAAGTACCTCAAAGCTAAGGCACTTCAGTAACATTACAAACATCCTCCTGCTCTTTCTAGTACAGTCGTGCTGTATATTGGAATCGGAAGAAATTATAAGGCTAGTTTTTTTACAGGTGATTTTGTAGGTGCCGCGGGTGCTAAAACCAAGTTTGCCTAAAAATCGGGGTGTAGGGTTTTTTTTAGGGGATGGGGGTGGATTAATGCCAAACTACAACCGCTACGAGGTCGGCGCCGCGAGACCAAATGTTCAGAAAAATCCGGGTTTTATTTTTGTCTACAGCGCCGAAGTCGTGGAAGCTCATTTTGGGGTGAAATTTTGAAAAATCAGTTTTCATTCGATAACTCTTTAGGAAAAATTCGTACAATTTTTGTTCAAATGGAAACATTGTAGCCCTTGAAAAGACGCGTCGATCGAGTATTCGATCATCCCTCTCCAATAATATCTTCAACCCCAAAAGAATTGTTGAAGAATTAACAAAAAAATTGTTTATTGAATAACTCAAAAACAATCGATTTTTCGGGGATGGTTCGAATGGACGAAATGTAGGGAATAATTTTCTCTATATTTTCGTTCCTATGGACCACCCTTCAATTTTGCTTTTTCGAACTCCTCTCAGGGGTTGAAAATTCAAAATGAAATTCTGGGAAAACTATTGACCGAAAATAAAGAGATATGAGTTCGGCGCTGTGGACATAAATGTAGCTGAGGGTTCAAGCTACAAATTCTTCCACGGCGGTGAATTCGTGCGGTCAATAGTTATCCCAGAATTTCATTTTGAATTTTCAACTCCCGAGAGAGGTTGGGAAATCAAAATTCAAGGGTGGTCCATAGCAACGAAAATATAGAAAAACGTATTCTCACATTTCGTACATTTGAACCATACCCGAAAAACCGATTGTTTTTGAGTTATTCAATAAACAATTTTTTTGTTAATTCTTCAACAATTTTTTTGGCGGTGAAGATATTATCGGAGAGTAATGATCAAATACTCGATCGACGCATCTTTTCAAGGGCTACAACGTTCCCATTTGAACAAAAAGTGTACGATTTTTTTCTAGAGAGTTATTGAATTGAAACTGATTTTTCAAAATTTCACGCCACTTTTTCACCCCTAAAATGAACTTCCACGACTTCGGCGCTGTGGACAAAACTAAAGCCCGCATTTTTCTGCACATTTTGTCTCACGGCGCCGACCTCGTAGGGGTTGTAGTTTGGCATTAATCCACCCCCATCTCCTTTCATCCCCTAAAAAAAACCCTACACCCCGATTTTTAGGCAAACTTTGATTTAGCACCCGCGGCACAAACAAAATCACCTGTCAAAAACTAGCCGTCTTCTAATTTTCTCCGATTCCAGGGTTTTTCAGCGACAGCACGACTGTAGTATTCTGAGGAAGTACAGGTAATTTTAAAACCTATTTACGAGGATCTCACCAAAACAGAACTGCTCGAAAGGTGTTTAGGTGGCCATACGCAAAACAATAATGAAAGTTTTAACAACTGCGTATGGAATATGGCACGTAAACACATGTTCAACGGCAAAAAAATCGTAGACATTGCCTGCAAAGTTTTCGCGTGTGTCTTTAATGAAGGATGTCCAGTGCTTAAAATAATGGAAATAATGGGCGTCAAACTCGACCCGATCGCCATCGGATTCGCCGACAATCGCGATGACGAGCGTGTTCGCTCTGCAAACCGCCACAGTTCTGAATGCTCAAAAGCGACCAGAACCAAACGAAAGCAAGCAAGACTTGAAGAAATCGACGATGATGAGCAATCAGAAGCGATTTTATACGGTGCAGGAATTGCCGATTGAGTTTAGGTAAGAATTTTTCATAGTATAAACTTCAAACGCGTTTTTCTCGAAACAACGTTTTCAAAATTTAGCTCCATCGTATCTCTAAAACTAATTAACCGATTCTCTTGAAATTTGAATCACATATTGTAAACATAATTCGCAACAAGGTAACCCTCGATGGTTTTTAAATTTTGATTTTTACTCTTTTTTTGCGAAAAACTGCGAACAAAAGCATTTTTTAAAACTTTTTTCGTTTTCAATCTGCCATTTTTGTATTTTTTGGTGAAACTTTATATCCGAGGGTCATTTTGTAGCTGGTGTCATACTGAATCTAAAGGACTTTACTTTTTGTTTTGTTTCAGACAAGCCGTTGCCGAGTTGTGATGGAGCTACCTAGGCCACCTTTTTTTGAGTCGTTACGTTAAACTATAGTTTTTGTACTTAAGAATATCTTTTATAAAATTTTCAAAAAAAAATCGCGAAAGTAGCCTTTTTCGTGGCCCCAAAGTGGAGTGGCCCTTAAGGCAAAGATTTCAACATTTTTGAGACTTTTGTTACAACTTTTGGTGGTTACATGGTATTTTTTATTTTATTAATCCTTAAAAGGGCAGCGGTATGGCATGGTTTTCTAAGCTGCATTTTCAAAACTGGCGTGACGTATAACTAAAAAACTAATTGACCGATTCTGATGAAATTTGGTATAAATCTTCCCAACCTTATTGTCTAAAACATGACCCTAAATGTTTTTAAAAATTAAAAGAGAGTCTGTTTATTGCAAAACGTAGCCATTTTTTTCGGAAAATTCAATCTTTTTGTTTCAAAGCGTACCATTTAATCGATTTTCAACATTTCCCACTTTTTCTGGGTTCATATTCTGCGTATGCCATACGTGTGCCGTATCTACGCCATTTTGAAAGATTAAGGGAGACTTTGTCCTTGAAATGCAGCGGGAGATGTTAGCGGCTCAACATGAGCAGCTAGAAGAAGAGGAGGGATGCCTCTATGGACCAGGCATTGCCGATTAGCGGTAATTATAAACACATTTGTGTAAACACATTACAAAACTTTAAACGCGTTTTTCTCGAAAAAACGCTTTTAAAAATGGCTGACATTCTCCTGACCGCTGTAATTAACATATCGACCTGAAATTTGGAGAGCATACTCAGAAAATATGTCTTCACGGAATGACGGATCGTTTTTTCGATAGATACATTTTTGCATTTATTATTTATCTTTTTATGCGAAAAAACGCGAAAATTCGATTTTTTTTTTAATTGCCGCCATTTTCCGAAATTTGTACTAAACGAAAAACCCATCCGTCATTCCATGACCAAAGGGTCACAGATTGATAATATGCTTTGAATTTGTGTTTCCGATCAACAAAGAGGGGGCAGTGATGTCAGCCGTTTACCTCCCGCGATTTGAGGACCTGTTTTCGCGGAGCTGCAACGGCCGCCATTTTGGTTTTTTTTTTTTCAAAAAAAAAATTTTAACGTTCTGTATATCATGAATAAAAGCAAGAAAAAAACCGCACTCAAAAAGCTTCACTCGTTTCCTTAAAAAAAAATAAAATGTAAACACCTGAAATATGGCACTCCAAGGACAAAGTCTCCCTTAATAAAAAAAATACCATGTATCAGCCAGAAGCAATGATAAAACATACCGTAAGTCTAAAAAATGGTGAAGGAATATCTTTCCTTAAAAAAAAACATAAAAATCAGCCATTTTTTTCTCACCTAAAGGGATCACCCCCCTTTAAAATGGGGGAGATCCTCCATTATTTTTCTTATCCTCTTTACTTTAATTTGATGTGATCCCGGACGTGATTATTTTTGTTGCGATTTTTTGTATTCTCGTAAACGGAACTGTCGTTTTCTAGAAATGGCAATGAGAGTTACTTCTTACAAGGAACACCACTTAAGGATTTGCCTTTGATTTTGTTGAAGCTCGTATATGTGATGAAGCATTAAAAGCGATTAGACACGTATTTCTTTTTATCTGCGGAAAAGCGGATTTAAGGGGAGAAACCACCCCTCGAAGAAGGCGTGTCGAGGGATGGTTTGGCAGTTTCACCCACAAGCATCCGATCTGAATAAAACAAAAACCAAAATTCTTCTAATGTAAAGCAATGAAAAATCCACTTAGAAGCATAGAAACGAACTTAATTAAGGGGTTACTTCAATACTATTTACATCATATGGTTTGATTTGAGGATTTGGGATATGAGTTTCAACAAAATCGACGGGGACAGTTAAGTGACGTTTCTTGTCAGAGAAATTCGAAAAGGCTGATGTTCAACTCCAGCTTGTGTTAAAAAAATTATCCCTCAAAATGCAAGGTTATTCAGTTTTTTTTGTAAAGTAGGTCAGTTTTTTGACAACGCGCTACAACTCGAGAACTGCGGGGTTTATAATTAAGTATCTGGCGGGAAAGCAGTTATTTTTAATGCAATTAAAGGAATTAAAGATGAAACAACAAAGAATATTCGAAATGTTGATTTCGTCATCGTTTTTGGTCGAAAAACCGCCAAGTGTGTCCAACATTTCTGCCGGTAGTTTGTACGTATCTACATTGGAAGAACGAAATGCATATCCTCACCGACTTGTCCAGCAAGTTGAATCGTCACCTGAGGTCCGAAGATTTCCCACGCGACCTGATATCTCTTATGGAGTTGAACGCAATTCGGCAAGTTCTGCGAATGCTTCAACACCTAATTCACAAATTCGAATAAGTGTTTTTGCCTAGGGATTTTCTTCGTCCCGTTATTTTGTTTTTGGAACGCGAGGGTGAAACTTACTTTGACCAACGAGGGCGGCACGTTCAATCCGTTGGGTATAATGGCAGAGCCAAAATTCGATTTCGTAGCCACGTCGAATACGCTGAGCCAGTCGATATCGAAAACGGTCATCTCGCCTGGCAATTGAATGACGACGTCCTCGGCCTTGTACTCACGCAGTGGATCCAAACTGTCCAAGAAGAGAGCAAATATGAAAATGTTTTTTTAGACTGCAGTTAAATTACCGTAATGAAATTGAATATTAATTTTTTGTACATTTTCGTGGATTGATCGATCGCGGCGAGGTTTTCATTTAATTTCATAATTCATTTTAATGATAATTGAATTGTTCAAGAGCTTGAATGTGACTTTTGTTGTAGTTTAAGGGATAACACCACTCTAGGATTTTGAAAAATGGTTTTTTAGGCTTAAAAAATATTTTGGGGTCATAAAAACAATACGCAATTTGTCCTGTAGCGAAATTTTTTTTTAACGCTCAATTATTGATTTTGCCGCAGCGCCTCGGACTTCTTCCAGGCGCCTCGTATAACTTTAAGGCCTTAGGCCGAAGTAACGGGTATAAAATCATGTGCGAGTTCAACAATTTTTTTTTCGTATGAAAAAGTGATTCACTCATAAAATTAATTACACATCTATTTAGTATAAATATCAAGCTGTTAGAAAATATATATATTTTTTTTTCGATGTACAAAATGGCCGACTACTCGAAACTTCTCGAAACAGCTTTTTTCCAATTGGCGTGAAAAATAACTTTAACAATTTTCACACGATTTACTTCGAATTTAATAGTTATGTTTCTAATTGCATTTCGCAGAGAAGTACGTACGGAATTTCTGATTAATCGAAAACTTTTCATTTTATGAGCAGTTGTAACGAAATTTTTCACTAAAAATTCATTTCTTAAGTTCAAATACCTACAACTTTTGAATAAAACAGAATTTTTCAAATTCCGTACGTACTTCTCTAGGTATTGTAATGTAGATTGACGAGAAATTTAGTTTTTTTGTTCTAGGTAAAAAATTGTGGATGCTAAATGTCACGCCGCGGAGCGCCTAAAAAAAGATAACAGAAGAAAATATTAGTAGTCGGCCATTTCGTTCATCGGAAAAATATATATATATATTTTATAACAGCTTGGTGTTCATACTAAATAGATGTGTAATTAATTTTATGAGTGAATCACTTTCTCATACGAAAAAAAAATTGTTCAATTCGCACATGATTTTATACCCGTTACTGTGGCCTAAGGCCTTAAACAAAAGCTTGTAAAAATGACGACTCTAAAAATCATGTCATTCATACGCCGCCATAAGGAGATGACACGCTGGCCACATTCCTATTTAAGGAGTAAGGCCACTGTAGACATTTCAAAAAATCGATTTTTTTTTTCTTAAAAGATGCCTTAATATCTTAAAAATGACATACTCCAAGGATTAAGGTAGGAACAATGTCTAAATACTTCTATTTTGAATTTTGGAGCAGCCCCTCTCAGCCCGATGCAATCGCCTTTTATGATCACTACGGCGCACTACGGCAAAAAGGTAAATGGCACCAGGCGAGGAATGTATTTTATACCTGAAGGGACTCTCAAATAGGTTCTCCTGAATAACTTACCTACTCTGACTGGAAGTATATAAAATTTATCAATGATTTTTCCGTACCGAAAACTTTAAACGCGTTTTTATCGAAACTACATTTTTCAAGTCGGGCGGACTCATAACTCGAACAAATCTTGACCGATTGACTTGAAATTTTTGTTGTATATTCACAATTACATTCTGCATAGAAGTACCAAGGATTTTCTCAATATATTACATAGTTTTTTTTATAAACCATTTACGGACGATGTTTTTTTGAAAATTTTGAACTTTTATTTTAAAAAACACCCTGTTTTGGCAAACATCGATATATCAAAAAAATCCTACGTACTTCTGTAGCTATTCACATGTATAATGGAAAGAAAAAAATGCATCCACTGTAAATTTTAAATTGCAGGTGCCGTTGGTCCGGCCGCGCGCCTATGAAAGAAAAGGCTTCGTCGGAGAAAAGCTGTGCAGCCGCCATTTTGTTTTATATTATTTTGAAAAAAATAGTTTATACAGTTTATGATATGTACAATAGAGGACCTTTTTTAGAATTTTGATTTATTCCATTGTCCCGCCACAAAAAATTCCCAAAATATACTTATTTTTTTTCTCGATGCCTGATATAAACTGTTCAGTCGTGTAAAAATATCTTAAGATTCCGTGAAGACAGTAAAATATTAAATATATTTTAATATTATATATTAAATAAAAAATATATTAAAATATTAAAATATTAAATATATATTAAATATTAAATATTAATATGAGAACATGAAAAAATGTGACTAGCAGAAGAATTTTCGTAGCCGCACCTTTTCAGAGAAAATGTAACAATGCCTAAATTTACTAAATTTCCGAAAAATTTTTAATTCCGTTTATCGTTGGTTATAATAACTGATTGTGACGTATTTTTATTCAAGCGGGAGTCGGAATTAGAAGATCCGAAAAATCGTTCTTTTTATTGCTCAAATCGATAGATAAACTATCCGAGAATATATTTACAAAGTTACAGAGGCAAATTGTAAATATTTTCGAAGATACAACGCCAAAAGCAGAGAAGCGATTGATATTTGATATTGATATTTCTTCCTATTGAAAACTTTGAAGCGCGTTTTCTCCAGTTTTCATTTTCACGATTGTTCCAAATTGGCGGGCGCGATAGCAAAAAAACTAAACGACCCATTGAATCAAACCAAACTTTATTTTCTTCAGTATGAAAATCTCTTCTACGTGAATTAAAAAAGTCATTGAAAAAGTTTTTAAAAACAATTTTTATAGCACGTTAAAATGTTTTTTTAACACACTTTTTTCAATCCTGAGAAAAGTTACAATTTCTCGATTTTTTCAGCTTTTTATATAGGCTTTTTATATTATAATAAGCTGATAAATCTGCAGTAATTTATTGTTTCACGTTGAAACATTTTTTTAAATACATTTCAAATATACATGAAAAGATACCTCAATGTTTACTGGGCTCGCTTGTTTTTTCCCTTCGAAAAAAAATCCCGAAAAAAAATCCCGAAAAAAGGAATACCTTTAACTACAGAATTTCCGTAAATTCCATTAGGTACATCGAAAAAACCTTCAAATCTAGACAATCGAACACAGTGATTTGTGAAGAATTGCAAATTGAGTTGGAATTCTATCATCATTGAGCGTAATGGGTATATCAGCAGGAGACCATTGCATTAAAAGTCTCCTTTTTCATAATAAACTTTTCCCCTCGACGATTTAATGGAACTCACGGGAACTTCGAAGTTCCATTGTTATCGAACGTACCCACGTCTGGAAAAGAACCAGTATTCTCCAAAAATGCAACGGTGAAACACTCCACCCTCTTCAAAGAAGAACACACGAATGATTTGCAAAAAAATTATTACGATTTTCACTTATTCGATAAAAAAAAAATCATTACCATAAGTCGTTACGATAACAAAGTGTTTCGATTGCACGAGAAACGTTGGAAGACAGACAATATTTTATTGAACTCTTGTACGTACTAGCCATACTCATCCGGAACTTTGCTCCCCTTGCTGGAGGGTTGAGGTCCCGGGCCAACCCAGAAGAACGTATCGTTCCCTTGACCATCGTACTCAAAGTTCGGTATGCTGATCGTCTTAGCGTCGAAAATAACGATCGAAGTGGAATAAACACCGTGGGAACGTCTCGTGAGTCCGGTTATAAGTTGAGGCGCTGGTGGATCGAATTCTTCGGGGATATAGACATCACCGAAAGTATTCTGTTCCAAAAAATGACAATATTATCAATATATGTATGTGTGTACTCACTGTCGTCGAATATCCATAAGTGAATATCCATAAGTATGAATATCCATAAGTCGAATATCCATGAGTACGAATAACCATAAGTCGAATATCCATGAGTACGAATATCCATAAGTATGAATATCCATAAGTCGAATATCCATAAGTGAGTATGGAGTATAAATGAGTGCCAGAAATGACGGGAGGTAGAGATAAGTGAGTTTGTTTGGGTTCCTTCTATACTCACTTTTCCTGTACCTTCTTCTCTATATTCACTTATGGATATTTGTACTTATGGATATTCGACTTATGGATATTCACTTATGGATATTGGCACTTATGGAAATTCGATTTCTGGATATTCTACCCCAATCGTATGTACTAGCTGGGCTTTCGGCTTCCATAAGTACGAATATCCATAAGTATGAATATCGATAAGTCGAATATCCATGAGTACGAATAACCATAAGTCGAATATCCATAAGTACGAATATTCATAAGTATGAATATCCATGAGTCGAATATCCATAAGTGAGTATAGAGTATAAATGAGTGCCAGAAATGACGGGAGGTTGAGATAAGTGAATTTGTTTGGGTTTGTTTGGGTTCCCTCTATACTCACTTTTCATCTACCTTCTTTTCTATATTCACTTATGGATATTCGACTTATGGATAGTCACTTATGGATATTGGCACTTATGGATATTCGACTCATGGATATTCGTACTTACGGATATTCGGTTATGGAGATTCGATTTCTGGATATTCTACCCCAATCGTATGTACTAGATGGGACTTCGGCTTCGTCGGCGTTCAAATTCTATCCATAGAAAATCTTCCTTCTCCATTTTAGGCTTGTTTAAAAATGTTCGATGGAATTGTTAAAAATCTCACATAAGACACTAAGAAGAAATGGCGCTACCTGAGTGCGTACGATTTTAACTCACCAAAACTTCTTTCATTCCCAAACCTCCTCCCTCCCCGAAAATAATTATCTGTAAAGACAATTTCCGAAAATACAAAAGTCACCCGCAACCCCTGATGATTTATTACTTTTTGTATGTTCGATTGCTTATTTATTCGTTTATTTATTCATCTGTTTGTTTGCCCTCATTTTTTTGCTGCCGCTCGCTTAAAATGTAAACATATTAAAACATGAACTTAACAGAATATGAATTGAAATTTGAAATATGTACATAGTAAATTATGAACCTAATATTTGTTTGTATGTACCATTGTTCATTGAAATTGTAATTAACTGCATAGCGAAATATATTAATTGAAAATATGAATTGAAATTTGAAATATGAACATGGTATATAAGCGCACAAACGTACAGATAGACCATTTTTCCAAAATATGATTTTTCCACTTATTTAAGTTAATATAAGCAATGTGGTTTTTTCCCTCTACAAACTCAATAATTACGACATAGAACGCTTGACAGTTAAATTTTATGTAAATGCGTAAATATAAATATGCATCTATACACACACACACACACACACACACACACACACACACACACACACACACACACACACACACACACACACACGCACGCACGCACGCACGCACGCACGCACGCACGCACGCACACACACACACACACACACACACACACACACACACACACACACACACACACACACACACACACACACACATCTCTGACGGTAATGTAAAAAATTAGGCCGTAATGAGTTAAGGGGTAAGGCTACTGTGGACATTTTTACAATATCGTTCGTCGCTTGCGGCAACTCAAATTGAAGAGGAATGCCCAAGATACGGTGCAGGAATCGCAGATTGAAATTATGTTTTTCAAAACGGTGTACACGATTCCTCGAAATCTAATGAACGGATTGACTTGAAAATTCGTACACTTATTCAGTGTAAGGGGGCGTCCATTAATTACGTGAGGCGTTTAGGGGAGGAGGGGGTCGAGCGAAATATCACCCAATCTCACGTGGGGGAGAGGGGGGCTTCGGCAAATATCACGTAATTTTAGTAATTTTAGTAATTTTAGTAATCACATAATTTTTATCACGTCGGGAGTCTCCCTACTACTTTACATGGTGGAGTAAATGGTACTACAACCGCAGTTACTTCTACTACAATTTATTTTCCGTGAACGTATGCATTTTGAAAAATCTCACGTGAGATTAGGGGAGGGGGGAGGGGGTCGAGCAAAATCTCACGACATCTCACCAGGGGGAGAGGGGGGGTCGAAAAATCGCCAAAATCACCTCACGTAATTAATGGATGCCCCCCAATAGTAGTTTGGTCTTAAACGACATTTTTCTTGTTAACATTTTTTTTCTTCATTAGTTATTAACAATAATGATGTTATTCTTCCTCGAAAAATCGAGAAAAAACATCAACATTTTTTTTCATTGAAACACGATAACAAAAAAAGCTCGATCAAGTATATTTTAAGTTAGCTGTATTAAGAAAACTTTTGGATAAATGTCTAGAATCGGGGCTCCTGACCAGAAAGGGGTTGAACATTTTTTCACCGAGCTGATATTTTTCAG
The DNA here is from genome assembly GCA_963210295.1 of Ophion ellenae. NCBI lineage: Eukaryota > Metazoa > Arthropoda > Insecta > Hymenoptera > Ichneumonidae > Ophion > Ophion ellenae. The sequence continues at coordinate 18,318,809 of OY723391.1, read as the reverse complement.
GGTACCTTTTTATGATTATACAACTCGGCAGAAGACAAATTCCCAGAAAAACCCAAACAAAATATATTTTACACGCACACAAAAGTCTGCAGTGTGCACGCGCGCGCGTGTGTGTGTGTGTGTGCGTCCTACCCCCCGACCTCAATATTCACGTCGAAGTGTTTAAAATCCGCAATTTCATTGCATGTTTTCCCAATTAAGAAAAAAAATTCAACATTTATTAAATTAATACAAATTTGTTGTTTCCGCCGACGAAATATCATTAGTGGAGACCAATTGAAGCTGCTCATGGCAACAAGAAAAATATTGTTGACGTTTTGGTCAGGAGCCCCGATTCTAGACATTTATCAACTTTTGTTTTGTTTCAGGTCAACCGGGTGGCCAAAATCAAGTACCCTCCCGTTTGAAGGCTCAAAACTCCGAAAGAATACTACCCCGAAAGATCAAAACTCCGAAAGAATTTTACCCGAAAGGCCAAAACTCCGAAAATCTGAACACCGTCAAAATATCTCGGCTATGGAAGTTTTAAAAGTTTCAAAATTTTCAACAAATCGATGAATTATTTCAAGATTTTTTTATTATTTAGAAAAGATTTTACGTCATTTTTTAAATTTGTCTAAACAATGTCTCACGTTCTACATAATTTACAGTCAACTGTGTAGACTTTCGCTGGCATAATCTTGACGAACCTTGTAACTTCGGAACATCGAAATTCGGATTTTAAAACCGTTGGCGAATTCAAAGTCCGGAATTTCAACCCGGCCTTCATGTCAAGATCATGCCATCGAAAGTCGACACAGTTGATTGTAAATGATGTAGAACGTATAACATTGTATAGACAAATTCAAAAATTGACGCAAAACGCTTCTTCATAAAAAAATTCTTCAACTAATTCGTCGATTTATTGAAAATTTTGATACTTTTAAAACCTCCATAGCCGAATTATTTTGACGGTGTTAAGATTTTCGAAGTTTTGGGCTTTCGTGTAAAATTCTTTCGGAGTTTTGATCTTTCGGGGTACTATTCTTGTGGAGTTTTGAGCGTTCTGACCATTCAAAGTTCGGAATTTCAAACCGGCCCCATCTTGAATTTCGGAACATTAAAATTCGGAATTTTGAACCGTCGGAGCATTCAAAGTTCGGAATTTCAACCCGGCCCCGTTTATAACTTCTTTAATTAGTAACATTTATTCATGAAATTTGGTACACAATTTTGTTAATGTACATACAAATAAATGTCCAAACAATTTTTCAATCATACTTATTCCTTTAATTTTTTTCTATGACCCAGATTTTTGGGTTGTCACAGCGGCTTAACTCTTTAAGGGGTCTTCACACTTTAGACGCAAAAAAGGCCATTTTCATGAATTTTTTTGATAGGTTTATATTACAGATATTGATATAAAAGTTGTTACACTTAACAAATACACTTTCGAAATACATTTAAAAAATGTTTTATGTATTAATGTAACCCAAACAAACTTTAAACGCGTTTTTTCTCGAAACAACGTTTTCCGACGCCTTGTTGATTAAATCTTCGAAACTACTGAACCGATTCTTATTAAGGGGTTATCCCCACTTGCGATTTTGAAAAAATCGATTTTTTTATTGCATTTTTTTGAAGTATAAGTATCTGAGAATATGTCCTGAAAATTTCAAGTCGAACCGAACAAAATTGACTGAGATATGAGCGTTGAAAGAGAAGAATCCGCGTTGAAAGAGCGTTGAAAGAGAAACTTTAATCGCGTTTTTCTCAAAATGGCATTTCTGAAGTCGGTGACCAAGATTACTCGAACACTAATGAACCGATCTTCTTGAAATTTTGCAGGCTTATTTAATACATAAAAATGTAGTCTTTAATCGTTCGATTGTTTTTTTCGAAAAAAATGGCCGTTTTATAGCCAAAGAACTGCCGTTTTTTTTCGTTAAAATCGAACCATTAATTTTGACTGTCCGCCATTTTGTGAAAAATGAATATTTTTTAAAATCCTTCGATTAAAGACTAGTTTATACTTATATTTGACTAAATCCATCCGCATTTTTTTTTCAGATGATCCACTTCGCCGCAATGTTGGTCACCGCAAACCGTGTATATAAAAACATTATTTCATTGACGGCCATTTGCCACTAAACAATGTAATATTTTTCAATAAAAAAATTACTGAGTGTTCTTCAAGATGTGTTCTTTAAGATGGTATATTGATCGATTAAAAAAGTTTTGTAGTTTTCTTTAAAAAAAATTCATGAAAAAGGCCTTTTTTTGCGCTACAAGTGGAGGTAACGCCTTAAATTTTAACCACACATTCTTCACATCTATAGCTATAGCGCATATCAAGGATTTTTTCAAATTGTGATATTTACTTTTTTTGCCAAAAACGGTGAGAAAACACGTTTTTTTGTTTTTTTTTCTCGAAAAATGTCCACCATTTTGTTATTTTTGCTTTTATCAAAAATCGTATGATATGCGCTATAGCCATTAACATACTGAATCCAAAACCGTTTGATTTTTTTGTTTCGTATGATCCATCTCCGAGATTTCATCAACGGCGCAGACCTACAATTTTTTAGGACATTTTTTAACTACCATTTTCGTCTATAAATACTGACTTGAATAAATAATATTTTTTGTATGTATTTCAAAAGTGTATTTATTAAGTTTGACGTTTGACGTTTTTCAGCGTCTAGGGTGAGAAAACCCCTTAATTGAGGTCCGAACCACCATTACTTTTTACGTATCACTTGCCTGATTCGTGAGATCGTAGATCGCGAACCACTTGATGTCCGTGATTTTTTTGTTGTCCGGCAGAGTCAACGTGAAATCTTTGTTGAAGTATCGGTCGAGTACGTTGGTCCTGAAACACGGGCAAATGAGATTCGAACGCAATATGAGGTGGAGAAAACACGGTGGATGTGGAATGGGAGTAATCGCTGCGAGGCGAGTGTGCACTCACTTTCCCCATTCATCCGGTACGATAAAACCCTGAGGACCTGGACGATTCGTCGCGCCCGCCCAAAAAAATGTGTCCGCGCCGTTTCCATCGTAACTGAAGGAAGTCAGAAGAAGAGTAAACTCGTCAACTGCGTAAACATCCCCCGATACTTGATGATGATAAGCGTTCAATTTTCCGAGGTACTTGCCCCTGTATTCCTCTTTCTCTTCTTGGCTACTTCCTAAAGTGCATTTCGCGTATCGATTATTTTTTTGGCGAAACGAAAATGAACATTGAAGCGAACAAGAGTTTTTGAAAAACCACGTTTTTATTTTTCATAATTGTCTCAAGGAGGCTGGGGTGTTATCCACAATTCGATATGTAAAAAAACAGTTTATATAATTTATCGTATAGACTATACCGAGTGTACAATTTTTTTTTAATTTCACCATCAAACATTAGAAATGAAAAATAGTTCAATGCATGCAAGTTTACGTGCGGTTGGATGGGCAAGACGTTTACGCTACGGGTGATTTTTTTTTTTGCCTTTTAGCACCGAGATAAATAATTTCTAACGATGGACCAACGTAAAGTAAATCTTTGTTAACATTTAGAAGAAAAAAGAAACCTATCTTGCCCATGGAAAACCATATGCAGGGTGTCCTGTTATGAATGGATAATCCGCGGCTGGGTTGAAATTCCCAACTTTGAATGCTCCGACGGTGTAAAATTCCGAATCTTAAGGGGTAAGGCCACAGTAGAATTTTCAAAAAATCAATTCTTTTTCTCCCTAAAACGGTGCTTTACCATGATAAGAATAAGTTACTATTCGATTTATAGCAACAACTTTCAACGCGTTTTTCTCGAAACAGCTTTTTCCAATTGGCGTGACAAATAACTCCAACAAGTTTCACTCGATTTACTTCAAATTTAAGGCAGTAGTCTGCTTTAGAAGCCGAAAAAAGCGTTTTTTCAGCAATTTTTTTTAAAGGGAAGGAAATGATTGCGGTAGACGAAAATTTTGAGACGATAGTGTATTATATTCAAGCTTTAAAAAACAATTTTTATTATTGAAAAATATTGAAATTTTTCAAAGTTGTAACGATTTTTCTGGGGCGCCTGGAGTCTGCACTTGTAAATCGGTGCCGGTGATGGAGGCCGTGCGATGCATCTGAAACGGTCGAACCAATTTTTTTTTTAGTTTTTATAAGTTCCTTTTCTATATGAACTAAAAAAATACCGAAGAAATGATGAAATTCCAATTTTTTTCGAAGTTTGAAAAAAAATTCACTTTTTTCAAAAAAAAAATTCACTTTAAGTTGCAAAACAAGTAATTTAAATAGTACTATTGTCCAACTTTTTTAGTTCAAATAGAAGATAATTTAATACTGAAGCTAGATCACTTTTGATTTTTTCGATCGGACATATATTGTTTTTGCTATCGCCGGCACCGTTTTCTAAAACTTGTGAAAATGAAAACTCGAGAAAACGGGCTTTAGAGTTTTCGGTCCAAAAAAATATAAGTTTTTGGATACTTACACTAATTAGATGTTAATCAGCTATCCCCGGGCCATATAATAATCCTTCCTCTTCTTCAAATCGATTTTTTGAAGCCTGTAAAGCAGACTACTGCCTTAAAAGTTATGTTCCTAATTGCATTTCGCAGAGAAATACGTACGGAATTTCTGATTAATCGAAAATTTTTCATTTTATGAGCAGTTTATGAGCAGTTATAACGAAATTTTTCACTGAAAATTCATTTCTTAACCCTCAGTAGTCACACTTACAAGGAACATCCCTCAGGTGACGCCTTTCGATTTTTTTGAAATTTGGATATGTTATGAAGCACCGAAAATCAAGCAATACTTATTTTTTTTATCGGCGAAAAAAGAGTTTTAAGGGGTGAAACCACTCCTCGAAAAAATTCATCTCTAGGGGTAATATAGCAGCTTCACATACAAGGAGTCCACCGAATTTAATAAAACAAATACGAAAATTCACTGAATTTTCACACAATTTTTCACTGAAAATTCATTCTAATACCTACAACTTTTGAATAAAACAATATTTTTCACATTCCGTACGTACTCTAGGTATTCTAATGTAGATTGACGAGAATTTTTGTTTTTGGTTCTAGGTAAAACAAATTTCAAAATTGACACAAAATCACTTATTAATAAAACAAAAATTCTTGAAATAATTCTTCGATTATATTGAAAATTTTGAAACTTTCAAAACTTCCATAGCCGAATTATTTTGGCGGTGTTCAGATTTTCGGAGTTTTGGTCTTTCGGGTAAAATTATTTCGGAGTTTTGATCTTTCGGCGTAGTATTCTTTCGGAGTTTTCAGCGTTCCGATCAATGAAAGTTCGGAATTTCAACCCGGCCCCGTTCAGATTTTCGGAGTTTTGGTCTTTCGGGTAAAATTATTTCGGAGTTTTGATCTTTCGGAGTTTTGAGCGTTCTGATCATTCAAAGTTCGGACTTTCAAACCGGCCCCGATCATCCTGCAACTGTCGATATGTCAGAACATGTCCCACTATATGCTGGTATTTCAGTTTCGTAAAAATCCCACGATTTTCGAGATTTTGGGCTTTGTGTTATTTTTTGTTTAAATCTCCCGCTTTTGGTTTTCCGCATGCCATTTTTACAAATGATATGAATCGACAATAGCTAAGCAACTTTTTAAAGTAATTGGCACGATATGCGTAGTACATTTTTTACACTGCAGGCTATCAAAGTCAGATGTTCGAATTGGTTTGTATGAAAATTCTGCAGGCGATCTTTTTCATAAAGTTTCCTTAACATTTAAGGTTAAAAAGAAGACTTTACCAAATAAAACAAAGAACCAAGAGTATTTTTTAAAAAACCAGGTCAAAAAAAGTTATCATCTGTAGGAATGGCATGCGAAAACCCAAAGGCAGATGATTTTTATCTCGAAAACTGCGAGACTTTTACTAAACTGAAATTCCAGCATAGAGTAGGTCATGATCTGACCTATCGACAGCTGCAGGATTATCCATTCATAACGGGACACCCTCTATATTCAATATTGAACCATCAAGGTTTGATGAAAGATTACGAATCTAGGCTGGCGAATGAAGAGCATTGCTGCCAACCTCACGCGACGTTGTCGTATTTCGGCAGCACTTAATATTAATTAATGGTTATAATAAGTAATCTCGTGACATAAATGTGAATAGGTATCATTATAAATGACTCGAAGTTTCATTCTGAGTTGTATAAAACATTCACTGACCCAGTTTTGTCGTAATGATCATCGATAATGTTATACTTTTTCAAGCTGGTAGTAACACAAAAGTTTTTCTTTTTCACGTCATAAAAATATGAAACAGCACAATTTTGTCCTTTAATTGTATATTTTACGAAAAATTCGCATCTGTATAATAAATCTACCTCGTATGCATTTTTTTGAGATTTATTGAAAAAAATATTCATAAACCAGCATTGGACTCAACTGGACCGCTCCAACTTCCTTAAGACCTTATATACCTTTGAAAATAAAAAATGGATTGTTTTTTTTTAATTGGCTTACATAGTGTATCAACATCCTAAGAATGATATGGTCCGGAGAAAAATGGTTGTAAAACTTTAAACGCGTTTTTCTTGAAACCATGTTTTCAAAATCGGGCAGACCCGTATTTCCTACAATTTTCAACCGATTGACTTCAAATTTCAACAGTCGCTTCTTAGATAGATTTCCTAGCGAAGTACACACGATTTTTACGATCGATTAACAATTGCGGTTTTTACACACAATTTAAGAGCGTATTTTTTCAGTAAAATCGCGATTTTTTTTCTACAATAGTGCCGAATTTGAAAATAACAATATTTTATGACAATCGTGTGTACTTCGCTAGAAAAACTCACGTTTATTACGAAAACAAAAAAAAAACAATTTGTTCTAAGTGCTCATATACGTCTGCAACGAGTCCGCCCGTGGAGGGCCTGAAAAAAAATTTCTTTCTACCGGCCACTAGGCCACAATTTTGTATCTGTTCGGAAAAACAAAATGTGCACCTACAGATATGCAAAGTAAACCCTCCAAACCTCATTTTTATTGCTTTAATGGTATTTAAAGGAAAATTCCGAAAAAATCTTGCTTTTCGACAATCCAAAGGTATATAAGACCGTAAATATTTTTGGATTGTCAAACAGGTCTACAATTATTTTCGTTTTGTAGATAAAGACCGTAAATATTTTTGGATTGTCAACAATTATGTTCGTTTTGTAGATAAAGACCGTAAATATGTAAAGACCGTAAATATTTTTGGATTGTCAAACAGGTATACAATTATTTTCGTTTTATTTGGCGATGTACACTTATTGTGTTACTGAAAATTATTCCGTTTTATAATACGACCAATTTTTCTAATCTCGGAAATTTCTTTTATAGACATCATTCTGGAAGTAATGAAGTACTCATATTTTTAATGAATACTAATCGATTCAAACATATTTTAACTTGATAATTAATTTCGTGCATTTTAAGTTAAGATTTCATGTATGTATATATATATTAGTTTATTATAAGTATATACATTTTTATAGGTACGATTTTTTTTTCGTTTGTTCTTATATTCAAAATAATACTCGAAATCTACATTTGCTTTCTTCCGAATTTATTGAACGATTGAGCTTCAACAGCTCGTCGAATTTTTGTATTCTTCCTCGACCTCTTTGGTCCAAACTCCAATAACTCGGAAATTGCTGATTCTGTACAAGAAAATACTCGTACCATTTTGTATAAGTTTTCCATTCGTTCCATTTGTTTTCGTCATTTTTCCAGAAAGCGATATTTTTCAAAAAAGGCATTGTTTATTTTTGAATTCAATTTTTGTTCAAATTGTATGTAAAATTACGATTTTTTTTCAACGAGAGACAGTTATTTAGAAATCAACAATAATAAAAATTCTGTGAATGCAAGTAAAGACATGTTCGTTATATATCGATTTTTTGTTGAAATACGCTATAAAACTGGCAATTCAACAGAAAAACGACATAACAAAAGTTCGTTGCCTACTCCGAACGAATTTCAATTTCCAAATTTCGAATAGCGTTTTCGCAAAAACACTTCGACAGAAAATCGATATGTTGAAAATATATTCCGTAACTTACTTTGATCGAATTTAAATTATTTCCAAACGTCGAATAGTTAAATCTCCTCAATAAAAACATCGATCTATTCTGAATTAAAAATTTTCGCAATTTCCCATAGAATTTTGAAAAATCCTTTTTTTAACCAATTTAGCTTTTTAGAAGAGTAGTTTAAACAAATAAAACGAATTGTTTGAAAAAGTGGAATTTTTTAAAATAAAAGCGCGCCAAAAACGGGATCAATGATGCACAGTATTTTCACCTTATGAATCATTTCCGAGTTATCACGGTTGGCCGCCATGGCGGTCGCGCAAAAATTAAAAAATGGAACAACCTGTTAAAGCCCAATAATCGAGTAAACAGAAAAGCACACAGCACTTTATAAAATCTCACGATCCGGTGATTTCGACGCCGAGAAACCTGCAAAGCATTGGCTTTTGCATACTTCGATGATCATTATCGACTTCACTTAATTTACGATCTACACTTAACAGTTTATCAAAAATTCGACAGAAAATTGTTTGTCCTTTAGCCCGAATCTCGTTCTATGACGTTTTGATCGATTTAAATGAAAATAAAATAATTCAAAAAGTAAAATCGTGCCGAGCGGACGCCATTGTTGCATTCCGTGAATACTTATCTCGAATCTGCAGCACTATATACATAATTTAAGGTCATTGTTGAGCATGTGTTTACCGTGTTGGGCGTACAGCGCGATTAAAACGGTCAGTAAGGCACTTTTAGTCCAGTCCGTTAGGAATGCTCGTCGAGTCATCGTGCACTCATTCACCATATTTACGATAAAAAATGTTTGTTCATTTAATGAGCATCGCATCGACGTATTGAACAAAATATTTACGAGGACGCGCACAATTCGATCTCACTGTCGTTACTCAAGATTGACGAAGAAAGAAATGACCAACGAGGCACACAAATTCGCTGTTGAAACAGCTCGGACTATGATGTTTTAGTGAAGATTGTTTCACGACTCGCAGTGTATGTTTCTTAGAAAGCTGTGACTCTGATTCTCTCACCAGCAGGTATATAGTGAGCAGGAGTATAGAGTGCTTCTCAGTCCCCACCGCACGTATACGAACGTCCACCTCCATTTCTATCGAGGGAGAAAGTACATAAGTGACTGTACCAGGTTGCCTTGTCTTTAAATCTAACAATAAAACGACAAGACACATTCCCTCACTATACACATTACTTGTGACCGCTACTTGGCCAATGAAGCGTTTCTCTCCACCCATCGTTCCACGGTAGGCGTGATAGATCATCTGGATACTTTTCAAAAAATCAACATAATCGAGGCATCACTTTTGTGTAATCCAGAGTACCTGAATAGTTTATAAACGACTCAGATGAGGCAGATAACTTTTTATTCAGATAACGAGATTTTTTTGTCTTAATATGGAACATCTAGATAATGAATAGGTAATTCGAATGGTGTGAATTGTGTTTAGATAATGCAGAATGGTTATCTATGCTTATAGACACTCCGGATGGTTTATAGAGAATTTCGACAATTCAGATAACTTTTGGGCACCGTTTTGACACGAAGCATCTAGATAATGTGCCAGATAATCCGGATGTGTGAATCTTATTTAGGTAATAGCGAGTGGTTATTGATGTTTTCAGAAACTCCCGATGGTTTATAGAGAATATCGATCATTTAAGGGGAGGTACCTGCGTGAACGGCGAGAAAAACAGGTAAACTCCGGGAATTTTTATCTCAAAAGCTTATGTTTCGATTGGATCCGGGTTTTTTTTATTGGAAAATATGTACATTAAGGTATGTTTCGGAATTTTTAAAAATAAACTCGTTGACTGGAAGCGATTCAAACGCGATTATCTCGAAACATAGTTTTCAAAGTCGGTGCCAGATGTATCTCGAAAACGACTTGTCCGATTTTGTCCAAATTTGGATACAATATTCGTCGATAGTTTTTCTCGTTCGCCACGTAGGATTTTTTTGAAATTTTCCTTTTTGACGGAATTGCGACCGTTTTAATTTGACAGCCGTTTTTCGTTCGCAATTTCCGAAGATTTTGGATTGCATACACATTGCATAAAAAAAGGAATGGTCCAATGAAATGAAAAACCCCTACATGGCGAACGAGAAAAACTATCGAAGAATATTGTATCCAAATTTGGACAAAATCGGACAAGCCGTTTTCGAGATACATCTGGCACCGACTTTGAAAACTATGTTTCGAGATAATCGCGTTTGAATCGCTTCCGGTCAACGAGATTATTTTTAAAAATTCCTAAACATACCTCAATGTACATACTTCCCAATTTAAAAAAACCCGGATCCAATCGAAACATTAGTTTTTGAGATAAAAATTCCCAAAGTTTACCTATTTTTCTCGCCGTTTACTCGGGTACCTTCCCTTAAATAAGTTTGGGCACCTTTTTAATACGGGCCATCTAGATAATTTTAAAGATAATCCGGAGGTGTGATTCATGTTTGGCTAATGCGGAGTGGTTAGTGATGTTTTCAGGTACCCCAGATGTATTATAGTGATTTTCAATCATTCAGATAACTTTTGGACTCCTTTTTGATACAGAACATATAGATAATTTTCTAGATAATGCGGAAGTGTGATTCATGTTTGGATAATCTGGCGTGGTTATCAGATACCCCAGATGGCTTATGGGGAATTTCGATTATACAGATAACTTTTGAGCTTCTTTTTAATACGGAACATCTAGATAATTTTCTAGATAACCCGGAGGTGTGATTCATGTTTTGAAAATGCGGAGTGGTTATTGATGTTTTTAGATACGTCAGATGGTTTATAGGAAATTTCGATGCCTTAGATAACTTTTGGGCATCTTTTTAATACGGAATATCTAGATAATTTTCTAGATAACCCGGAGGTGTGATTCATGTTTTGAAAATGCGGAGTGGTTATTGATGTTTTTAGATACGTCAGATGGTTTATAGGAATTTTCGATGCCTTAGATAACTTTTGGGCATCTTTTCAATACGGAACATCTAGATAATTTTCTAGATAACCCGGAGGTGTGATTTATGTTTTGAAAATGCGGAGTGGTTATTGATGTTTTTAGATACGTCAGATGGTTTATAGGAATTTTCGATGCCTTAGATAACTTTTGGGCATCTTTTTAATACGGAACATCTAGATAACTTTCTAGATAATCCAGAGGTGTGATTCATGTTTTGAGAATGCGGAGTGATTTTTTATGTTTTTAGATACCTTAGATGGTTTATAGGGAATTTCGATGTCTTAGATAACTTTTGGGCATCTTTTTAATACGTAACATCTAGATAACTTTCGAGATAATCTGGAGGCACATCTCCAGGTAAACACGAGATAACTCCGCGTTATCTCGTGTTTAGATAACGCGGAGTGGTTGTCCATGGTTACAGGCACTCCAGATGGTTTATGGAAAACTTCGATAATTTCGATAATTCCTATAACTTTTGGGCACCTTTTTAATACGGAACATCTAGATGATTTTCCAGATAATCCGGAGGTGTGAATCATGGTTCAGATAATGCAAAATGGTTATCGAAGTTCTCAGATACTTCAGATGGTTTATACAGAATTTCGATCATTTAGATACGGAGCCATTTTGGATAATCCAGATTATGCAGATCGTGTAGATAATCTAGGATCCTGCGTGCGAGCAGCGGTAGCAAGTCGATTTCGGTCAGCCAATAAGTTCACAGAGGTCCAAAGACCCCGCCAGTGGACGTCGCCCCCCCCCCCCCCCCCCCCGTTCACCTCGGTATAACTGGACTTAAGCATATACACTACCGTCCAAAAGTTTGGAAACACTCGCCCCGGTTCCGAGCCACACAAGAAGTTTCATCGCTCTTTTGAAAATGACGATATCTTAATTTACCAAGCGGCGTTTCAAAAGGGACATATTCAGCTTCATTTAGCTTTTTTAAAATAAAAATACGAATTTTTGTTAACCCGGTACTCACTTTGAATGATGGTCGTTTTTTGACTTTTTTTTGGAGGTTACAATTTTACCGCACGACGCGTGAAAAAATATTTAACCGTTTTCCACATGAAAAACTTAAAGTGGAGAGTACAAGCTTCAATTTCGTTTAAAAAAAGTTTCGTACGATTTTTTTTCGCATAAATATTCAACTTTTTGCAAAAAACGACCACATTTATCAAATGTAGCCTAGCTCTGAAACTACTGGATTTTCGTAAAACTACTAAGAGGGTAAAATGTTACATACAATCATTTTCGATTTACCAACATTATTTTAGAATAACAAAAAATTTTCAAAATTTCAAGAAATTTTTTTTTTTCAATTTTTTTTGAAAAAAGCGGTTTCAGGAAGCTTTCGAACATCGAGGTTGGACGATTCAGCAATGGCGAAATGCACTATGGACAGATGAATCGATTATTTTTATTTTTGGATGAAAAAGCCGTGTAGCCGTGAAGTAAGAGTCCCGATTTTTTTAGATAAACAAATATTTCGTTGACTTCAGAAAAAATGTTGAAAGTTTTATTTTTTTTCAAATTTTCAAATATTTTTTCTTTCCAAACTTTTTCAGTTTCTTATTGCAAATTTTTGAATTTTTTTTTCCATTCTCAATTTTTTTTGCTTAATCCAAAATGATTCTATGTAACTTTTTACCCTCTTAGTAGTTTTACGAAAACCAGTAGGTTCAGAGTTGGGCTACATTTTATAAATTACGGTCGTTTTTTGCAAAAAGTTGAATATTTATGCGAAAAAAATCGTACGAAACTTAAAAAAAAACGAAATTGAAGCTAGTACTCCCCGCTTTAAGGGGAGATATACACCTAGGAGCCGGAAAAAAGGTCATTTTTGTGACTTTTTTCAAGGAACACTATTTGAAATTTCGGACTGGGGTTTTAATTATCTAAAAGTAAAATACATTCAAAAACATGTTTAATTTTCTTTATTGAAAAATATCAAAAATATACAAGGATATTGTATGATCCTTGCAGCGTCGTAAAAAATCTGCGTCTACGGTACTCACTGGCGTTTCTTCAAAAATCATCTGAAAAGAAAACCAAAAAGATTATTAAATTAGATACTATAATCTAGTACTTGTCATAGCCGATTTTGAAAATATCGATTTATGACAAAATTGCGGACGCTTGAACATAAATAGTGATTTTTGGGCCAAAAATTAGTTATTATTTTGCCTATAAAACAAAAACTAAGTAACGGAAAAAATCCTATGACAAGTACTAGATAATGGTGTATAGAATAACCACAAAAAACCTCAAGGCAATCGGTTCATTGGTTTTCGAGAAATTTTGGGTACCGATTTGAAAAACGTGGCTTTGAGAAAATCGCATTTGAAAATTTGGGAATGAATAAATCATGAAATTTGTCAACTTACTTGGAATCATCGATACCAGGCCCATAGTGTAGGTCTTCTACGGTCGACTGAATGTTCATAGCTTCTAAATCCTCGACCTCGACCATCTAGGTCTATCTCTCCTTAAGTTTTTCATGGGGAAAACGGTTAACATTTTTTTTCACGAGTCGTGCCCTAAAGTTTCAATCCCCCAAAAAAAGCTAAAAAACGACCATCTTTCAGTGTGTACATGGTTTAAAAAAATCGTACTTTTTCTTTTAAAACTAAATGAAGCTAAATATGTCCCTTTGGAAACGTCGCTCGGTAAATGAAGATATCGTCATTTTTAGAAGAGCGATGAGACTTCTTGTGTGGCTCGGAACCGGGGCGAGTGTTTCCAAACTTTTGGACGGTAGTGTACATGTGTATTTATAGCTATAGCTGTCATGCACATGGGCACCGATCGTAGCGCCACCGGGCGCACTGTCGCGTTGGAACTGTTTTTTTCAACAGTCTCCAATATGGCTTCGAAGGAGAATAATCTGCCTACGCTCTACGCCGAGTTGAGTAAACTGGGAAGAAACGGAGAGTACGAAAGAGCGTTAAAAACTGCCAACCGAAGTGAGCTTGTTTTTCAAATAAATCCCAATGCTATCTTGATAGGACTTCCATTGTTCAGTGTCGTCACTGAAATGCGCGATGGAACTGATTATCATTCGAGACGAGTCTACGAGCGAGCACCTGTCAATGCTTTTGCGCGCGATTGTTGCAAACAATCGAGATAAAGACGCACAAATTTATTCTATTTCTCCCTGTTCTCGGCAGTTTTAGGAATTTCCCAAGATGAGGGAGCCGCGATTCATTGCAAAGTCATATGTTTCATGCAATTGTCCAAGTTCAACGATGCTCTCCAATTCATTCTAAAAAACCCCAAGCAATCGAGGTATGCAACGCAAAAAATATGAATTCATCCTAGGAGACAATGCCCGACGCATTTGATCCATCGAACGTTCACTCTTCCAGCAACTTTGAGTTCGAAAAGGCTTATTGCCTGTATCGTCTGAATCAAGTGACCGAAGCGTTGAAAACTGTCGACAATGTCCAGAATCCGTCGCTCAGAATCAAAGAGCTCAAAGCTCAGATACTGTACCGCCTGGAGAGGTACGAAGAGTGCTTCACCGTTTATCGAGACATCATCAAGAACTCCAACGACGATTACGAGGACGAGAGGGAAACTAATCTTGCGGCGGTTCTGGTCAACTTGAGAATCAACGGCTCCGTAAGTATAACATCGGATTCCAGTGATGGCACAAGCAATCGCAGTTTACTTGCTTTCTATCCCAATGGTTCAGCGCTCGACAACGATTAGTCCGGCACGGAGTATCCGGAAAAGTATTGGGTCTATGCATAAGTCCGTAGCAAAAATCCGACAGATATCGTTCGCAGTTCCTCCGCATGTACATGCATCAACCATATAAGTGTCGTATATGAGGAGAAAGCTAAAACTTGTGCCGGAATAAAAAAAATATCCATCAAGATCCGTTATGTATAGAAAGTTTGATTATATTTTGAACATGGAAGGAAGAAACGTGTATTTTCGATGCATTTTGCTTTTTTATTTCCGAAAAAGCAAAAAAATTATGGAAAACACGATGCAAACTCACAAAAAGATATGCACTGTGTACGGAGAGAATGCCATAAGCAAAAGTGTGTTTCGGAAGTGGTTTGCTAAATTCCGGTGTGGAGATTTTGATCTTCAAGATACTGCTCGTTCCTCGAGGTTGATAGAATCAAGGTTTTTATCGACACCGGCCGGAATTTGACGACTGCGGAGATTGGACATAACCTCAACATTGACCAATCAACTGGTTTAAGGGGGGATTGTCTTTTTTTTTTCGCAAAATTTACCGCTTTTTGGGAATTTTTTTGTGAAGAAAGTATACAACGGAAAACTTGTGAAACTTGGCATATAGTTTTATTGATCTGTTTACTACATACAAAAAATTTTTTAAACAATTTCATCAAAAAATCCGCCTCCCACCCCCCTCGACGCGCGATGGTCCTTTTTTGATGGTGTGCCCGATTACAGCCTTCACGTTCATCCTGCAACAAAAACCCAAAAAGCATTTTACTTTAGACACATATAGCTATCGTTCGATGAAGGGAAAAAAAAAAAAAAATTGACGATTTGGTGACGTTTTGAACTTGAAGTATCGATTTTTCGAAAAAAATTGATCGATTTTTTGTTATAAATGAAAAACTATTAAACGTATTGCTTTTTTGCTTCATCAAACGATAAAAGGATGTCAGCTGAGCATTCTGTCCAAATTTGAAGGCAATCGGTTGAATAGTTTTTGAGAAATCGTGCACACCATGAAAAAAAGGACCATCGCGCGTCGAGGGGGGTGGGAGGCGGATTTTTTTATGAAATTGTTTAAAAATTTGTTTGTATGTAGTAAACAGATCAATAAAACTATATGCCAAGTTTCACAAGTTTTCCGTTGTATACTTTCTTCACAAAAAAATTCCCAAAAAGCGGTAAATTTTGCGAAAAAAAAAGACAATCCCCCCTTAAGACATTTACCGTAGCTTGGGATGGTATGCAAGCTTGATGTTTGGGTGCCGCATGAACTGAGTGAAAAGAATTTGAGGCCTCAGGCCACAGTAACGGGTATAAAATCATGTGCGAATTTAACCATTTTTTCATATGAAAAAGTGATTCACTCATAAAATTAATTACACATCTATTTAGTAGGAATATCAAGCTGTTAGAATTTTTTTTTTCGATGTACAAATAGGCCGACTACTAATATTTTCGTTTATCTTCTTTTTTAGGCGCTCCGTGGCGTGACATTTAGCATCCACAATTTTTTACCTAGTACAAAAAACAAAAATTCTTGTTAATCTACATTAGAATACCTAGAGAAGGACGTACGGAATGTACAAAATATTTTTTTTATCAAAAGTTGTAGGTATTTGAACTCAAGGTGAGATATACACCTGGGAGCCGGAAAAAAGGTCATTTTTGTGAATTTTTTCAAGGAAATCTATTTGAAATTTCGCATTGGGGTTTTAATTATCTAAAAGTATATACATTCAATAATATGTTTAATTTTGTTTATTTAAAAATATCAAAAATATACAAGGATATTGTATGATCCTTGGAGCGTCGTAAAAAAGTCTGCGTATACGGTACCCACTGGCGTTTCTTCAAAAATCATCTGAAAAAAAAATCAAAAAGATTATTAAATTAGATACTATAATCTAGTACTTGTCATAGCCGATTTTGAAAAAATCGATTTATGACAAAATGGCGGACGTTTGAAAATAAATAGTGCTTTTTGGGCCAAAAATTAGTTATTATTTTGCCTATAAATCAAAAACTAAGTAACGGAAAAAAAAATCCTATGACAAGTACTAGATAATGGTGTATAGAATAACCACAAAAAACCTCAAGGCAATCGGTTCATTCGAAAAATTTTGGATACCGATTTGAAAAACGTGGTTTTGAGAAAAAAGCGTTTGAAAATTTGGGAATGAATAAATCATGAAATTTGTCAACTTACATGGAATCATCGATACCAGGCCCATAGTGTAGGTCTTCTACGGTCGACGGAATGTTCACACCTTCTAAATCCTCGACCTCGACCATCTAGGTGTATATCTCTCCTGAAGAAATGAATTTTCAGTAAAAAATTTCGTTATAGCTGCTCATAAACTGCTCATAAAATAAAAAGTTTTCGATTAATCAGAAATTCCGTACGTACTTCTCTGCGAAATGCAATTAGGAACATAACTTTTAAATTTGAAGTGAATCGAGTGAAAATTGTTGAAGTTATTTGTCACGCCAATTGAAAAAAAGCTGTTTCGAGAAGTTTCCAGTAGTCGGCCATTTTGTACATCGAAAAAATATATATTTTCTAACAGCTTGGTGTTCATACCAAATAGATGTGTAATTGATTTTATGAGTGAATCACTTTTTCATACGAAAAAAAATGGTTAAATTCGCAGATGATTTTATACCCGTTACTGTGGCCTAACACCTTAATGGACCAAATTTCAGCAGGCGGTTTGCTGCTCAAACGCCATCAAAACGAACTATTTTTAAAGCGAATGATTACTGGCGATGAAAAAGTGGATAGTCTACAACAATGTCAGTCGAAAAAGATCATGGTCGAAGCATGGAGAGGCGGCTCAGATGGTTGCAAAGCCTGGATTACACCCGAAGGAGGTTCGCTCTGTATCGGGTGGACTGCTATGACAGAGGGATAATTAAGCTTGTGGAGAGATGACAGAAAGTTATTGAACAGGAAGGAACATATTTTGTTGATTAAAATCGCTTATTTTGATAAATATTTTGCGTCTACTCGATTTTCGCTACGGAATTATGCGCAGACCCAATAATAAAGCCCCTTTATGATACTCCTTTGTATGGTACTCCGATGCGATTGGCCTTTCGCCTTACCCTAGCCATATTTCAACTTTGAGCCAAGTATTGCCATTGTTTGAAGCATTCTGTACGGTCGCTCTTCAGTTTCTGTCACCGAATGAACTTACGATCTTTTGCAACAGAAAACGGAGGTGCCGTCACTGCGCGAGCACACTTACGAATTGACGTACAACGCGGCCTGTCGCATGGTAGCCGACGGTAACAACGGCGATCGAGCGATCCTCGCAGAGGCCGAGAAGAAACTGCGCTCCGCGGAGAAAATGTGCAAGGAGAGTCTCGAGGAGGACGGCGTGGCGGAGGACGAGATCGAGGACGAGCTTGGAATAATTCGCGTGCAATTGGGATACTGCTTGCAGCTGCAGGGTCGCGAGAAAGAGGCTCAAGTCCTCTATACGAACGCGCTCAAGGCGAAACCCGACGACATAGCGCTCGTTGCGGTCGCGAGCAACAATCTCGTGACGCTGAACAAAGATCAGAATGTATTCGACAGCAAGAAGAGAATGAAAAACGCTACTCACGAGGGCCTCGAACACAAACTCACGTCAAGGCAGAGACGGAGCATCGCTTACAATCAATGCCTCCTCGCGATGTACACGAACCAGGTAAAGTATAGGACTTCTTAGCTTCAAATTCGTCCTAATCCTGCCTATCGAAACGGCCGGAAAATACCTTTTTCGGAATTCTTTTCTTGAAACCGTCGATGACGAAAAAAACCTTTTGGGCTCCTGCACGTGTTAAGGCGGTCCTCTAGTTTCTCGGCTGTTTTTTTACGGCTTTTTCAATAATTTTTTACGGGCAAAGCATCGAAATAATCAATCTCATTGTTTTTGCATAATCTTTATTAACATTTAAATAAGCTTTACAAATTTTTTGAAGTCAAAATATGTAATAGAATACAAGTTATAGTGGCCGACAGGAAGACATCAAGTAAAAGAGGTGCTTGACGGTGACCAAGATTGCGGCTGTTCTGCTTATCTGAAATCAAAAAACCAAACGGCATTTTAATCTTCATATTTAAGACTAGCGATTGAACTAGAGTGAATTCTAAATTACAAAAATTGACTTTTTTTATACACTTTTGAAAATTACATTCTATTTTTTACTCATTTTTTCTTAAGTTTTTCGCTCGTACAAAAAAAACTATCGAAGCAATCATGATAATCCTAGTTCGATCGCTGGCTTATAACATATTAAAGATGCTGTATAAATTTGAACAAGATCGGTGCAGTAGTTTCTGAAATATCGTGGTCGCCGTTTCGAAAAATGGTGTTTCGAGAAAAACGCGTTTGAAAGTTCGCGCATGTGTTTTATACTAAAAATTTCATCTCACCGTCAATCTGCTATGCCTGGACCATACAATAGGCCTTCCTCTTCTTCTTGGAAGTCAGGCAGAGCTGCTCCGTCTTCCCTTTTCGCGATTCGGGCCTGTTTTACAACATCACTCGTGCGCCTTTCTGAACGGTCGATCCGAGAGCTATCACGCTGTTGAACATATGCTTTAGCTTGTGGGCCGATTTTCACTCCCATGGTTTCCAAGGTCTTCAGGATAGATTTGAATCCTTCGTTGAAGATTATGACAGCGAGAAACGCGGCGATTTCAACCACTTTTGGCCCAGAATGGAGGTGCTTCGAGGCAAAAGTCCAGATTAACGAATTGAGCGACTCGTTATTATTTTGAGTTGCCGCTCTCAGGCATCTGCTTAACAATTCTTCTTTGGATAAATCCTCATAAATTGGCTTTATAACTTTTTGAACGGCTTCAGAAAGAGGCGGTTTATTGTGTTTGAATTGCTCAGCCTCTCCGAGAAACTCAGCTCGGCGCGCGCTCCCTATGCCTGCTCTGTTCCAGGGCCGTAACTTGTGAACCACTTCGAATATCCAAAAATTCTTTGGCACACATTTTCTACATATGTTGTAGATGTGATTTATGAAAAAAAAATCGATTTTTTCGACCCCAGAAACTAGAGGACCGCCTTAACTACACGTTGTGATCGAAAATAACGTGAAGCTTTTCTCATTGTAAATAAGCGTGCTTGCAGACGCGCGAATTATACGGGTTGACCATTGACCTTGTCACTCCCCGTAGACTTGTCGAGTAAAGGAAAACATAAAAGATTATTCAAAAATATGAGTTCGCGTTAACGTAATCCTATCGCTTCACACTATACCACCGATCATACTTGCGACTTGTACAATTTATATTTTTAACATACACAAAAAAGAATTTGTAATAACTAAATTTTCCATGTGTAAACTGTTTAATGAACGTTCACATTTAGTTAGAAAAATGAAAAAATTGTTGTCCCAACGATTCGCGCAGTATTTCAAGGTTTAATATTTGGCAATATTGGTTCTATCTCCGTCTCTTTTTACTCAGCCAGGCGAGTTTAACCTCCATGCTTGTCAACGTCGATCTGTCAAAACAATGTCAGGTGCGGGAAATATAAAGCATAAAAATATTTTAAAAAAATCACAAAATCCTATGGATTGAAGCCTAGCGATAGGACTTCCTTAAATTATACAATTATTGAATGATACGACTTTAGTACACGCGATAACCACATTCTGTTTACTGCAATCAACGTGAAAAACGAATTTGGTTAATTTCCTCGCATTTTTCAACATAAAATATCGAGAAACGGCCTTTTTGATGCATATTTTTATTAAGGGCCTACTTTATAAATGGCTACTGCAATGACCGAAAATCAGGGTAATTAAAAAAAATTAAGTAATAAGTTGGATGATTGAAAAATCGTTTGGACATTTATTTATATGTTGTGTACCAAATTTCATTAAGAAATATTAACAATTACAGAAGTTATAAACAATTTGATGAAGGACATCTAAACGTGAGGGGCTCAACGGTGTACTTGATTTTGGCCACCTGGTTGAACTGTAAAGAAACGAGTTTCTTTTTCTTAAAATAGATAATATTGGCCAAGCCTTGACCGAGCTTTTGTTTGGTATCGAGTTTCAATTTAAAAAAATAATACTTTTGTACTCGATGGTGGCCACCCGGTTGATGTGATACAAAAAAAAACGAGTTTTTTTTTCTTAAAGTAGATAATATTGGCTAAGACTTGATCGAGCTTTTTTGCTATCGCGTTTCAATCATCAAAACAAATATTGACATTTTTTTCCCGATTTTTCGATGAAAAATGACATTGTTAATAAATGATAAAAAAAATATGAAAAAAGTCCGTCAAGCCTAAACTACCATTACACTGAATAAGTGCACCAAATTTCAAGTCAATCCTTTGGGGCCGGGTTGAAATTCCGAACTTCGAATGGTCAGAACGCTCAAAACTCCCACAGAATCGTACCCCGAAAGATCAAAACTCCGAAAGAATTTTACACGATAGACCAAAATTGAAAATCTTAACATCGTCAAAATAATTGAGTTATGGAAGTTTTAAAAGTTTCAAAATTTTCAATAAATCGACGGATTATTTCAAGATTATTCAAATTAAGAAGTGATTTTGCGTCTATTTTGTAATTTGTTTAGACAATGTTATACGTTCTACATCATTTACAGTCAACTGTGTAAACTTTCGCTGGCATGATCTTGACATGAGGGCCGGGTTGACATTCCGAACTTTGACTGCGCCGACGGTTTAAAATTCCCAATTTTAATCTTCCGAAATTACAAGGTTCGTCAAGATTATGCCAGCGACAGGCCACACAGTTGACTGTAAATTATGTAGAACGAATAACATTGTCTAGACAAATTTCAAAATTGACGTACCATCACTTAATAAAAACAAATCTTTGAATAATTCGTCGATTCATTGAAAATTTTAAAACTTTAAAAACTTTCATAGCCGAATTATTTTGACGGTGTTAAGATTTTCGGAATTTTGGTCTTTCGTGTAAAATTCTTTCGGAGTTTTGAGCGTTCCGATCATTGAAAGTTCGGAATTTCAACCCGGCCCCAATCCGTTCATTTGATGTCAAGAAATCGTGTACACCGTATTAAAAATACGTAGTTTCGAGAAAAACGCTTATATAATTATACCAGCAGTTCTATCGTTGTAATGATAAGCGTACCTTCAATCTGAGATTTCTGCACCATATGTTGGACTTCGATTTGAGTTACCCCAAGCGACTAACGATTTTTTATTAAATTTTCACAGTAGCCTAACCTCTTAATAAAAAAAAACACATGGCTGTGGACCAACCATTCTAGTACATGCTATAGCAATTATAATTAATAATAACAACTAACAATAATAATTAATAATTGCAGGAATTATCGCGCAAGCCGTTTTCAAAAACACGTAAAAGTTTTTTTCCCATTTCAAAGGACTGCGTGTATATAAAATCTGATCTATTCGTCGTTTCAATTTGAAATTTCTGCTCAACATTCGCGAGATGCAGAATAAAAATATAAACAGAAAATATATTATTCGAAAAAGAAAAGACACCTACGAGTACCCTTAATCCACGGTCGATGATTCAAAGTTCTCGCCAAGTGTCGTCCAGATTTCACGATGAATTTTATCTGTCGCAGAGTGAGCATTGCCACCAGCTGTGTAAAAAATTGGCCAAAGAGCATCCGGAACTAGCGGCGGACGTGACGTTCGTGAGAGCCGTACAGTTGAGCAAAGAAGGAAAAGCGAGCGAAGCGGCCGACCTGCTGTCGGAGTACGCGAGCGGCGAAAACGAGCTCCGTATGAAACTGGCCTCGGTGCAGTTGTTGCTAAGTCAGAACGAGAAAAGGAAGGCCATTGCGGTACTGGAGAATCTCAACGAGAAGGACAAATCGTTGCCAGGCATCGTGAGCGCCCTCGTGACACTTCACATGGCGGAGAACGATCGCGACGCAGCTTCGGCGGTGCTGAAAGACGCCGTAAATTATTACAAGAAAAACAAAGAGAGTAACGAAAATTTGGGAACGCTGTGGCGACAGGCGGCCGATTTTCATCTTCGGGGTGGCGAAGTTACCGTCGCCGCGGCTAGCCTCGAGGCCCTCCTCGAAGCCTCACCGACCGACAAGAAAACACTGGCCCAGCTCGTCATTGCCTACGCGCAATTCTCGCCGGCCAAGGCTCAGACTCTGTCGAAACAGCTGCCACCTCTTCACGATCTCGCTGAAACGACCGACGTCGATAGCCTCGAGAGCAGCAATTGGGTCATCGGGACGAAAGTCGTGAAGCGCAAGGTCGAACCGTCGCCCGGGTAAAATGATTTTTTCACATTGAGAGCTAAGGAATCATCACACTGTAACGGGTCGAAAAACAGCTGATTTTCGCGATTTTTTTCTCGATGCTTAACATACGCTTATCAGTCTGATTTTTTATGTCAAATCAAAGCACTCATGAAGAACAGACCATACATTTTTTAAACGTTTATTTTTATTTTTTTGACTTTTATTTTAACGGTTGAAAATGTCTTCGAAAACGAAGGAGTCCTCACGGTGTAGGGTCAGATTGGGATCAGTGGCTCTATCTTCAGAGGTTCATGGCTGCCTAACCGTTCACACAATCTCAATGAAACCTTGACTAAAGGGGCGGGGAGGGTAGGGGTTTCAGCGTGAAGAAAAACACTTTTTGCGATTTTTTTTCATCTTTATGGATAGAGTACATTTATTTAAACCTTTTGTACATTGTTAAGTGTCATTTCAAGAACATTCCGTGAAATTTGTACGCGAAAATATCCACAAACAAGCCGGTGACGAAGCTTTTCCAAGAACGCCTTTGGAAAAACACGATTTGCGGTGTTCACTGGATCTCAGCTGGAAATTATCTGAAATCAAGTACCATTAAAATTTAGTCAAAGTATCATCAAATTCTCTCCCCAACGGTCTTTGATAATTTTTTTTTCATTTCGAAATTTTTGGTGGTCATGTAAAGTGAAAAGTGCTATTTTTCACGAAAAATTCCGCCATTTTGGGGGTGGAAAACCCCCTAAATGTAACAAAAATCTCGAACTAACCTTTGGGGGGAGGTATTTGATATGTAGAAAGTGTGTACCAAGTTTGAAATAAATCGGTCATGTAGTTTTCAAATGGCAGTGAACACGGACTTTAAAAAAGTGGTTTTGAGATAAACGCGTTTGAAGTTTAGAGAAGTCGGAGCTACAGTGTTAGCGGAGCGGGACTAAATAGTCAACTTCGAGAGTTTTGCTCTGATTGACTTGAAAGTTTGGGATTATAGTCTTGAAATGTTGAAAATCGATTTTTCAAAAGTGCAAACCTCTACCCTCTCCTCAACGCAAGGTGTGTTCAATGGCTTCATTTTGTTAAAAAACATGAGCGGCCTAACCCAATAGATATTGAGATAATAACCATTTTAAAAGAATGGGATTTGATCCAGTGTGTACTTGGGGGTGTACACAGTGAAACATGTCTAATTTCACGGTACAACAAAATGTCCAAATCAAGCAAAATTTGTGGAAAATTACCCTGATCGACTGTACACTTGTAGGTAATGGAGTGCTCTTCTCTATACAATGGGGAGTATTGTACGGTAAACTATTGAAAAATTAATTTAAAAAAAGAGCATATTATGAGATCAATCACAATCATTTATTGAATATTAATCAACAATGAATACCTACCTAATGAGGCAATACCAGTACCTATCTAAATCACAACGCGACAATATTCATATTATGACTTACCTCTGTATAGCTCGAAAAATTGAGCCACTCTGTACCGACCCTCTCCTTTTTTCTAAAGCGGGTACTGACAACTTTCTATTTTTGTTAGGTTAACAAACACAATGCTAAAATACCGCAATATAGCTGTATATTGCGGGAGAACAATGACTTTGAACATAACTGCGATAGGTAAAGAAGCAAAAAACATACAAACTCAGCAGGTTTTTCAACTTTTGACACCAAAAATAATATAAAATCACCTCTCACAACCGAATTGCGCGGGAGCGACTCACAAGAAGGTTCAAACCTATTGGCATCCGAGGGCGGTTCTAATGTGAAAAAGACGCACATATATACATGTCCACTTCTGAGAAACAAAAAAGGTTCAGTGTACCCACTGTTGCCACGTTCCCACTTTGACCCTACACGGTTGTAGCCGTGAAGCCGTGAAGCCGATATTATCTGAAACAAAACTTGTAAAAAGATTATTAATCAGTATGAAAGCCGCTATCTTGCTATGGAGGTTTTTTAAAACAAAATATACAAAATGGGGGCGTTTAAAAAATAAAAGTATCGAATTTAGCCTATTTTTTGAGTTTTTCGTTAAAAAAAAATGATTTTTTTTTAAACTTCCATAGCAAGATAAAGAATGGCGTGCAGAATGTTGTGTCAAAATCTGAGACGGATAGCTTGAAAACTCTTCCTTTGAGAGTGTACACCGTTTTAAAAAACATATAGAGAAAAACGCGTTTAAAGTTTCGAGTGCGGAATTTTCATATAAATTGTTTACTTACGATCATTCGGTGATGCCAGGTCCACATTTATAACCGTCTATACTGTCGGATAATGCAAAAAAAAAAATTCGAAAATATTACAGTGATGATTCCTTAAGGATGTAGGGAAGATACCAATCATCAAAAATGCAATTAACAATTCTTTGTGTTCGACATGTAAAGAAAATCTGTCGTCACTGGCGTAACTATGTGGACAAGCCGTAAATTTCCAGTTAAGGGGGGAAGTCCCTTCAGACCCCCGAAAATCAGTAATTATTTATTAATTTTTTGAAGGCGATAAAATAAAGAATTATTTAAAAATTTTGACATTATCTTAATACAAATTTCAGATGTTAAATTTTTTTCTCTTTTAAACAAAACAAAATGGCGCCGTTATAACGTATTCCTTTAGGCTTCTTTTGAAAAACTGCTCATGTTATAGATCAAAAAGTTATTGATCGATCTGGCTGAAATCTTGGAAGGTTTCTCACTATAACATTATTGGAAGGATATACCTAAAGTTTTAAGGTTGTCGCGTAAATAAATTACTTTTTTGGGGTAAAAATTGTCGAGAAAATGATCGAAAATATGAAAATTCGTTTACATAGCCTACTTTATAATCGAATTGTAACTTTTGACTATTACTACTGGGCTGTTGTAATAGTAAATAGTTTTATTTGCATCGCCTTTATGGCCTTTTACGAAGCTGTTGCATCGTTAAGGCGTCCGGCCACCCTGACCGCTCGGAAAATGGGTATATTTTAAAAAAATTCATAAACTCGAAAGTATAAAACAAAATATTTTTATTTTTAAACCCAAGGCAATAAACGGCTGTAAGAATGCCTCAAGTGAGTTTTAGTTAAAAATATTTAAAAATGGCAGCACGGCAGAAATTTCCACGGCGGCCCTCCGCACGACACGCACTCTTACAATCTAACTTATCTCTTTCCTCTTTTATTATCGTATGCTGGGATGTATTTTTGCTTGAGTATAGACGTCAATAAGTTAAGTGGCTAGACCAGTGTGAACGCTGAAAATTTGGGTTATTTTCGGGAATTTTTTGGAAGAAAAGTACTCAATTAAATGTTTCGGAAAATTAAGAATATATTTGGCTATATTTGACCTATAATACATAATTTTTTCATCGAGAAATATTGAGATCCAAGCGACTTATGCGCTGCCTTCGGAGCCGCCAAAGAAAAGTTCCTCTACTGCTGACATGATTCCGGCCGATTAAGTAGCTGAAACGGAAAAAGGAAAAAATGCCGTTAAACTGGAAGGTATTTCCTGTACAATGATGTAGGATTTTCGAAAAATATCAAAATCTAACAAAATGGCGTAGTTATGTAAAAAAAAGTCTGTTTTCTTGCCTATAAAATAGTCGTTTTTTCAATGCCAAATCGTCATTTCTCATCCAATCAAAAATATCCTACGTCATTGTAGTGTAAATATATTCAAGAGTACTCAGTTCAAAATTCAAGTCAATCAGATAATTGCTCTTTGAGTTACAACGTCAGCAAATTTGAAAAAAGAGTAAAGTAAGAATTAAAGATTTAACTATCGATTTTCGCAAGATAAAATGATAGAGATACGCCTTAAAATTTTTACATTATGTTCTTGAAAGTATAAACTGTCGAAAATGGCAAAAAGATTGATTTTTTAAAAGTGTTACACTGGTATAGCCCCTTAATTGTTAAATATTCGACTCCGCGAAAGGAATATCTTAAACGAGTTTTTCGTTTTTAACGAGTTTCAATTTCAGGACGTTACAATTATGTAGCAAATTGCTAAATTTCCCACATAGTTACTATCGTACATAAATTATCCCAAATTATGCAAACTGGCTTAGAACGAAACAATAGTGCATCCAATTTTGAACGCGTCAATAACATTTTTCGTGAGACTCCCATACATTCTCAAATTGAATTCGTCTCTTTTTAGCAAACCAGGCACCGATCCGACCCAGAAAAAACGGAAGAAGCGCAAGCGCAAGGGTAAATTACCGAAGAACTACGAGGCCGGCGTTGCTCCGGATCCTGAGAGATGGTTGCCCAGGCACGAGAGGAGCGGATTCAGGAAGAAGAGAGACAGGAGGAACAGGGATGCGGCGATGAAGGGAACACAGGGCGCTGCCGCGGGCGCCAGTGATTTGTAGTGAGTTACAATAATAATAATAATAATAATAATAATAATAATAATAATAATCGAGTTTTATTTGCATAACTTGCTTTACAAGTTATGCAAATAAAACACATTTTTCTCACACCTACCTTAAGGGGAGATACACACCTAGGAGCCGGAAAAAGGCCATTTCTGTGAATTTTTTAAAGGAAAACTATTTGAAATTTCGGGTTGGGGTTTTAATTATCTAAAAGTATATACATTCAAAAATATGTTTAATTTTCTTTATTTAAAAATATCAAAAATATACAAGGATATTGTATGATCCTTGGAGCGTCGTAAAAAAATCTGCGTATACGGTACCCACTGGCGTTTCTTCAAAAATCATCTGAAAAAAAACAACCAAAAAGATTATTAAATTAGATACTATAATCTAGTACTTGTCATAGCCGATTTTGAAAATATCGATTTATGACAAAATGGCGGACGTTTGAACATAAATAGTGATTTTTGGGCCAAAAATTAGTTATTATTTTGCCTATAAAACAAAAACTAAGTAACGGAAAAAAATCCTATGACAAGTACTAGATAATGGTGTATAGAATAACCACAAAAAACCTCAAGGCAATCGGTTCATTGGTTTTCGAGAAATTTTGGGTACCGATTTGAAAAAGGTGGTTTTGAGAAAAACACGTTTGAAAATTTGGGAATGAATGAATCATGAAATTTGTCAACTTACATGGAATCATCGATACCAGGCCCATAGTGTAGGTCTTCTACGGTCGACGGACTGTTCATAGCTTCTAAATTCGATTTTTTCGACCATCTAGGTTTATATCTCCCCTTAATTGTATGTTCTACCCTGCATCCCTTTGCTATGTTTTTGTCAATGTACTCCTTATCTCCATCGCTTTCAACTCCCTCTTCCTCCTTGGGCACTTATTTACATACTTCCTCTATTTCTTTGAAGTACTGACACATCCCTATATTTATCTTCCCATGTTTATAATTTCGCCCTTTATCGCCACCTTATCCACCCCTCAGCTTCCTTTCTCGTTTTCGTCGTTACAAGTTTCCATCCTTTTTCACATATTAGCAAATGCTCCATTGTTTCATTTTCGTTCTTGCAAATTCTACATCTCCAGTCCTTTTCCCCTTTTTTCCGACCTCCACATATTTCCGCATCTTAGTCTTGCTCACATTTCTTTATCCCTACCTTTAACACCCTCTTTCGCCCAATACTTCCAGTACCTTTCCTCATTTTCCACGATATATTTGTAGTTGCCATTATATGACGATTTTCTTATTCTTTCCTCCTCGTCCACAATTTTCTTTTTCAGGCATTCTAAACCTTTTTTCATCCTTTCATATATTCTATCTTCTTCCCTCCTTTCTCTTATCATTGTTACCGCGTTCTTTGCAGTGAGTTGCAAAAATAATTGCACACCAAAATATCTATATTCCAAATGTTGCTCATTCATTTTATTTCGCTTGATAATTATGATATTGAAGTTTGCATCGTTGGAACACAACGAAAGTTTCGAAGCCAAATTTTTTTACGCACATCTTTGCTACGAAAAAAACTCAACCATTTTTTAGGATCCTTATCATAAATCTACAGTCTGAATTTGCAGGATGTAATTTTGGATGATGAAAAAAATTGAAAGGTAAAAAGGATTTTTTAAATTTTCTTTGAATTCCAACGATGCAAACTTCAACATCGTTAATAATTTTACCCAGTCGTCTTTTCGGTGGCTCCCTCATAGAGAAAGCTTCACGAGTGGAATGGAATTATAAGGAAGCAATGTGCGAGTTTCGAACTTGCATGATTTTTTTTTCGTCTGACCCATTCCTCCATTATTCTTTTAAAAAATAGTCGATATCCGAGCCCCTCAAGTGATTGGAGACTAATTAGATACCAAAGAAGAGGCATCAATAATATTCTGTATAAAAACATATCAGCCGGATATGTCAAAATTTGAACACGTCAAAGCGTTAGAGCAACTTTTCGAGTCTGAAAATCGGAGATTCTTATAACAGCTGAAACCGCTAGCCCATTCCCGCAAAATTCAATGCCCACCTTTCAATAGTGGTTATTGGTGGTTTACGTGTACAGAACGTCGCCCAGATAATTTACTATTTATGTAATTTAGGTTCTCCGAATTCTTCGAAAAATATCAATACAAAATTTGAACCATTATGTTGAAGGAACATCACAGTGTAACGGGTCGAAAAATAGCTGATGCTCGCGTTTTTTTTCGGTGGTTAAAATACGCTGATCAATCTGATCTTTTTACGGCGAAGCCAAAGCACTCATGAAGAATCGAAAATAAATTTTTAAACGTTTGTTTTCATTCCTTTACATTTTGTTTAACGTTTGAAAATGTCTTCGAACAAAAGAGTTGTGGCCGTAATCGTTATCTGAAACAAAATTTGTAAAAAGATTATTAATCAGTATGAAAGCCGCTATCGTGCTATCGAGGTTTTTGAAAAATCAGAATTGACAAAATGGCGGCGGTTTGAAAAAAAGTATCGAATTTAGCCTACTTTTTCGAAAGTTTTACGTTAAAAAAATATAAAGACTTTTCAAAAATGTTTGCATAGCACGATAAAGAATGGCTCGAAGAATGTTGTGTCAAAATTTGAGATGGATAGCTTGAAAACGCTTCGTTTGAGAATGTACACCGTTTCAAAAAACTACATTTCGAGAAAAACGCGTTTAAAGTTTCGAGTACGGAATGTTCATATAAATTTTCTACTTACGATCAATTCGCGATGCCCAGTCCATGTTTATAACCGTCCATACTCGGATAATGCAAAAAATCGATTTTTTGAAAATTTTACACTGTGATGATCACTTAGTTTCTTAGTTTGCCAAACTACAACCCGTACGTCGTGAGACAAAATGTGCAGAAAAATCCGGGCTTTAGTTTTGTCCACAGCGCCGAAGTCGTGGAAGTTCATTTTGAGGGTGAAAAAATAGGGTGAAATTTTGAAAAATCAGTTTTCATTCGATAACTCTTCAGGAAAAATTCATACAATTTTTGTTCAAATGGGAACGTTGTAGCCCTTAAAAAGACGCGTGAATCGGTAATTTGATCATCACTCTCTGATAATATCTTCACCCCCAAAAAAATGGTTGAAGTACCAACAAAAAAATGTTTATTGAATAACTCAAAGACCAATCGGTTTTTCGGGTATGGTTCAAATGTACGAAATGTAGAGAATAATTTTCTCTAAATTTTCGTTTCTATGGACCACCCTTGAATTTTGATTTTCCAACCCCGCTCGGGGATTGAAAATTCAAAATGAAATTCTGGGAAAACTATTGACCGCACGAATTCGCCGCCGTTGAAGAATTTGTAGCTTGAACCCTCAGCTACATTTTTGTACACAGCGCCAAACTCATATCTCTTTATTTTCGGTCAATAGTTTTCCCAGAATGTCATTTTGAATTTTCAACCCCTGAGAGGGATTCGAAAAAGCAAAATTCAAGGGTGGTCCATAGGAAAGAAAATATAGAGAAAATTATTCTCTACATTTCGTACATTTAAACCATCCTCGAAAAATCGATTGTTTTTGAGTTATTCAATAAACAATTTTTTGTTTATACTTCAACAATTCTTTTGGGGGTGAAGATATTATTGGAAAGGGATGATCAAATACTCGATCGATGCGCCTTTTCAAGGGCTACAACGTTCCCGTTTGAACAAAAATTGTATGAGTTTTTCCTAAAGAGTTATCGAATGAAAACTGATTTTTCAAAATTTCACCCCATTTTTTCACCCTCAAAATGAACTTCCATTAATCCACCCCCATCCCCTTTCATCCCCTTAAAAGACGATACACCCCGATTTTTAGGCAAGCTTGGATTTAGCACCCGCGACAAAATCACCGGTCAAAAAACTAGCCTTCTTCTATTTTTTTCCGATTCCAATATACAGCACGACTGTACTAGTATTCGGGCCACGACTGGTAAAAAGTGTGGAAAATTTGTGTCGGCGAAATATATCGGTTTAAATGAAATACGTGTGGAAATTCGAATAAGTAAGATGAGGTTAGGACTAGTCAGCTGTTGTCTTGCTGTCACGTCTCTTTATCGTAGCAGGTGGTAATAAATCCAATACCGGAAGTTCAAATTAAAATTGAGATTGCATAAAAATTAGGTTAATAAGCGTAATTTTTTATGAGAGCACTGGATTACTACAAGTGTTAAGTGTGTAAATCTGATTATTTTTAAGAATCTGACGGATTTCCACTATTTTATACACTTTTGTAGCGATGGGAAAATGGGTTTTTGTATGTCGTCTCGGAATTCCTTCACAAAAATACGCAATTTTAATATTTCTTTTCTCTGTTATACGGTCGATAAACAACCCTGAAATTTTACAGGGCGATTATTAATATATTTAGTGAAGCTCAAAAAAAATTATGAAAATCCTATGGATTGAAGCCTGGCGATAGGGACTACCTCAATTGAAACACTGCATTTTCTCGTTTCTCATACGCTGGTCGTTTTTCAATATCCCTTTTTTTCAACAGCGACATAACAAAGATGCCCGTTAACGCGAAGCCTTCGCCGAATCCACGACACAGTCCGGCGGTCGAGCCGGCGGGTCCTCGGCAGCAGCAGCGCAAAGTTCAGCAGAAGAAGAAGAAAAAGGGTGGAAAGTGGTAAAGGATTCACTCGACTCGACACGGCATTCTTAATTTTTCGTAATAAAGAAAAATCGCGAAGTACTTACGAGAAACCACGACTGCGTTGTTTTATTCGCCCGATGAGAGCCTCCTTTTCTTTTTAAATAGACAAGACGACGATCGATAGAAAGTACGAAGAATTAAGCGATTCGTAAAATATGTTTATTGTAACATCCTTAATGTGTCGTTCTCAACGGTTAACGCATTGCGACGTAACGCTACAATATAGGAAACACGGTTTCTTGCATAATGACTAGGTACATTGGCAATACATATTTGTCATTTTTATTTTTCATCGGCAACAATTGTATACAAAAATACAATCTGTGTGTTTCGAGGTTATAATTATCTATCAACTTTTCTTTGTCGCTTGAAACATGTTTCTATTTATCTCCAGCTCTTTTTCTCCGTCTCCTTGAAATATTCTCGTATGCACATTCGATTGTGCGTCACATGGTAAAAAATCTTGACGAAATCGGATCCTTCACTCGGAATTGCGCGATAACTTTATTTTTTTTTCTCTCTCTCTCTCTCAATTGTATAAATGCCTCGTTAAAATGCCCTCCCGAATATCATAGGAAAGAATACAAATGATGAAGTATACCATCATGGCTCGGTCAGTATTCGAAAAATATAAGTACAGTAACTTTTAACTCCTGATATAGATGAGGAATTAAAAATAGTTAACGAACGGTGCAAACGGCCTCGTGAATTTTATAGAATTATCACGTCTCGTCGAAACGGTTGATCAATGGTCGGTTCAGGTATTGTGACGTCACGGAATGTTTACGACGGTCCGGCGGGTCTTTCCTTGCGAGCATTATTCCGTTTTTCATCTCTCGTGAACACAATAATACTAGTGAGGCTGGTCATTTGCGAAATGGTTGAAACCGAATCGATTGATGTGTAAAAAGAATACAGTCGTGGTGGTTTAATTCGTGAAAATGAATGTAGATAAAAGAAGTCGAAAAACTTGAACGTAAATCACATCCAGACAGTTACGGTTTTCGCAACCTAATTCTGTCAGAAAAGTGAGGAAAGAAAGTAAGGATTAGAATTCTACAAACAGAAGGGGCCGGGTTGAAATTTCGAACGTTGAATTATCAGAACGCTCAAAACTCCGAAAGAATTTTACACGAAAAACCAAAACTCCGAAAATCTGAACACCGTCAAAATAATTCGGCTATGGAAGTTTTAAAAGTTTCAAAGTTGATATTACATCGATTGTGAAATTTGTCTAGTTTCAAAAGTGATATTACGTCGATTGTGAAATTTGTCTAGACAATGTTATACGTTCTACATCATTTACAGTCATCGCTGGCATAATCTTGACGAACCTTGTCATTTCGGAACATTAAAGTTAGGAATTTTAAACCGACGGAGCATTCAAAGTTCGGAATTTCAACCCGGCCCCAAACAGAATCTGCAAAAAAGATTTTGTATAATAATGAAGACAGAACTAACAGAATTTAAAAAAAGTTCGTTGCCTTTCAACGATGCAAGCTTCAACACTATTGCGTCAATACGGCCATCGGCTGCTTTTTTTTACCGGGGGAGTGGATTTGCGGAATCGAGCAAAAAATATCCCTTGAATACTTCGTGACAGGCGAATCTAAAGCAAACACGTTCATAACGATGACTCGATGAATATTGAGCAATATTTAAAACTAGAAAGAATGGTTTTTCGCAAATCGCCTCTCTCCAACGTACGTCAAACGATTATACCGTGACACATTATATTACAGTCGGAACACCAAGTAAATATTACCACAGCAAAAAAATTACACCGATAAAATATCACAACAAAATATAACACCAAAATACGCGTATGGTGATTCATCGGCGCCCGTTACATAAAAACAATGAAAATATAAATGTGTGTAAATTGAATCACATTTGAAGGGATCATCACAGTGTGAATTTTTCAAAAAACCCATTCTTTTTGTTTGCATTATCCGATAGTATGGACGGTTTTAAACACGGACCTGGCATCGCCGATTAATAGTAACCAATGTGTTGGCTCTGTTCTTCATGAGTGCTTTGTTTTGACATAAAAAAATTAGACTGATTAGCGTATTTGAATCATCGGGAAAAAAATCTCGAAAATCAGCTATTTTTCGATCTGTTACACTGTGATGATCCCTTAAATTCATCATTTAAATTGAATGGGACAATAAGTTACCTCATTGGGCGGCCAAATCCTTAAGAGGCGGGCGTACATCCACAGAACCGCCACCAGTGCGGGAGAGATGGACGTTTTCTACATTCAAAGTGTTTTCCGAGTCAACTGATATTTCGAAAAAAGAAATGGTACGATTTCCACTCTACTCAAAAACTAAGAAGCGTCTACCTCTTTTGCTGTTCGAAGTGTAATTAATCTGGGAGAAAACTTGGCCGCAAGATAACGTCGTAAGGATATGGGTCACACGGTAAATCGGATCGGTAAAAATCCTACCGCCGAGTTTTCTCCTAGACGGATCACATTTCGGGCAAACGAAGAGAAAGGCATTGTTGGTTGTTCAACAGAGCGGAAGGTGTTTCTTCTCTTTTTTTGTCGAAATATCAGCCGTCTCGAAGAGCGCAGGGAATTTACCAATCAGCAAGCTCTTTCTCGCACTCGTGGCAGCTCGGTCGGTATCACAAATAGCCTTCAAGACAGGTTACCGTTCATGACCATGAAAAATGCTATTTTTTAAAAATAATTTTCCTCCTTAAAGTGTTTAAGGATTGTTTGTTCAGTTTGTCAAAAACAAACATTACATACGATTCTTTATAACCGTAAACTATAAATGCGTTTTTCTGGAGACAGTATTTTGGAGCGCGCGGGGCGCTCTACAGCTTCAACGGATGAACTGATCCACATGAATCTCTGCGAAATTGTGAGGACATTTAGTTTGCGGGACCATCAGGAAGCGACTTTTGTCAAAAATTGATTTGGAAATATTTTTTTCGTTCGTTGAAGCAAACAAACCGGGCAAAAAATTGGGTTTTCTTCAAACGGCTGCCATTTTGTTACCCAGGCGCTTTTCGGAAAACAAAAAAAGATGAGGCCCCGAAATTTAGTCTATTTTAATCATTTTGAACGCGTTTTCGTTTCAAATAAACTGGCAAGGCTGGGAGCGTCCCGCGCAGGACAAAATGTTGGATTCTTTTTATAAATAAAATTGCAATTTACTCTTCATTGATAGAAGAATAAAATACGTTGAAATCCATTTCCAAAAGTATTTAATTTATGTTTTGAAAAAACCCGAAGTTCGTGCATTTTTCATGCCTCGCGACGGTAACCTCTCGTTAAGGAAAAATTCACTCTGTAAAGTTTTATCGGCCTGTCACTTGCACTATTCCTGAATCTATTTTTTTTTTATTTATTAATTTGATTATTAAAAATAACTCGTCGTGTCTTGTTTGTGACATTTTGCCGGTATTTTTTTGTCGTGTGATATACGTCATAGAATCAAATTTCATATTGCCTGACGCCACGTGTGAGATCGTCCATATTGGCGCCTGACTAGTGAGTTTAAAAACATTTTTAAACCGTCAATTTGTTCTGCAATTCCGACACTTAAAAATATAGGGTGAAAAATGTTGCAAATAATGCTCGAATGATCCATTTAAGATGCAAATTAGCAACACACAGTTCGCGACGTTT
Source organism: Ophion ellenae (assembly GCA_963210295.1). Classification (NCBI taxonomy): domain Eukaryota; kingdom Metazoa; phylum Arthropoda; class Insecta; order Hymenoptera; family Ichneumonidae; genus Ophion; species Ophion ellenae. Next base: position 18,283,144 of record OY723391.1, on the reverse strand, counting down.
GTGTTTTTCAAGGCCCGCTGTGTTTTGAATCAACGGACGATGGACTCTACCGAGCACCATCGGCTTATTGCATAGCAGCAGTCCAGAACAACGAAGGTTTACAGGAAACCACCAAAAAGTGCCGCTTGCATAACTCCGAAAATAACAGCTGGAGTAACGAATTGAAAAGAAAATAGAACTGTCCATAAAAAAGCCAACATTTTTAGTTGACATAGCCCGTCATAAATTTAATTCACTGCCCGCCAACGATGCGATTTATAGTAAATTCTCATCGCAGTCCGAAAAGGGAGTTAGAAAACAAAAAAGGCAGTTTCCTCCCAAAATTATTACCCCAGCTACTTTAAGGGATAACACCACTATAGGTTTTTGGAAAAATTGTTTCTTTTTTTGGTTAAAAAATACTTTGGTGTCATAAAAACAATATGAAATTGGTCCTGTAGCGGATTTTCTTGTTAAAAAGGTTCAACTATCGATTTTGCCGCAACGCCTCGGACTTCTTTCAGGCGCCTCATACAACTTTAAACGCGTTTTTCGCGAAACCACTTTTTTCAAACTGGGAAGACGGATTACTCGAGCACCTTTGCATGGATCGATTTGAAATTTTGATAGGTAGCCGTTTTTTGAATAAATGTAACTTTTTTTTATAAACAATTTACTGCTTATTTTTTGGGCAAAAAATCTATTAATTTTTTTTCAAAGTGCGACATGTTTTCAAAATTTGATTAAAAAAATGTCTACGTAGTCCCATAGCTAATAATATATAGATTATAATTTTTTTTGGTTTTTGGTCCAGGTCTACTTTACGAGAAAACCGCCCTCCCGTGATGGCTATTTGTAAAAAACACGTTTTTCAAGATGGGCCCCGTCGCCGCCATTTCGTATGAAAATTATAATAATTTTTTTTTATATTTTAATATTTGTTAAAGGGTGGTACCTGAGTACACGGCGAGAAAAAACAGGTAAACTTCGGGAATTTTTATCTCAAAAACTAATGTTCCGATTGGAACCGGGTTTTTTTTTTTTGGAAAATATGTACATTGAGGTATGTTTAGGAATTTTTTTAAATAAATTCGTTGACTGGAAGCGATTCAAACGCGATAATCTCGAAACATAGTTCTCAAAGTCGGTGCCAGATGTATCTCGAAAACGGCTTGTCCGATTTTGTCCAAATTTGGATACAATATTCTTCGATAGTTTTTCTCGTTCGCCACGTAGGATTTTTTTGAAATGTTCATTTTTGACGGAATTGCGACCGTTTTAATTCAACATTCGTTTTTCGTTCGTAATTTCCGACAATTTTGGATTGCATACACATTGCATAAAAAAGCAATGGTTCAATCAAATGAAAAATCCCTACGTGGCGAACGAGAAAAACTATCGAAGAATATTGTATCCAAATTTGGACGAAATCGGACAAGCCGTTTTCGAGATACATCCGGCACCGACGTTGAAAACTAAGTTTCGAGATAATCCCGTTTGAATCGCTTCCAGTGAACGAATTTATTCTAAAAAATTCCTAAACATACCTCAATGTACATATTTTCCAATAAAAAAAACCCGGATCCAATCGAAACATTAGTTTTTGAGATAAAAATTCTCGAAGTTTGCCTGTTTTTCTCGCCGTTTACTCAGGTAAATCCCCTTAAATAAACTCTCAAAAGAAATCCTATTCCTTTTTTCATACTCCCAAAAAAAATTGTCAATGTTAGGCCTTATTTTCTACCGCTAGAGTGGTGTTATCCCTTGAAGAGGTTGCTGGCAGAAAAACCACCGCCGCATTAAAATGACCATCAAAGTTTACTTTCCGACGACCAAAACGGGCGTCCTCGAGGCGTTTAAAATTTATCAGGAGCTCGTAGAAACGGAAATTGGGAAGTGAGGCAATTGCAGTCGAATTACGGGCGCGAATACCGAAACAACGTGTTCAATGCTTATTTCGCGAGTTAAAGCATCGAAAGTTGACGGTTCGTCACAACGATCAAAACACCAAGTCCCGATAAGTTCGGGTCCACATCAGAGACTCGTTTTCTCACTGTGACGTCCAGGATGCAATCGTCTGTCGATCAATTGCATTAATATTTTTATTGCGACGAGACTTTAAAGCCCTCTGACGTGACGCATCGTTTTTCTTTTCTTTCGGAGCATAAGCTTCAATAAATGAGTGCTCTCGAGTGAACGTGCTCTGAGATTATCCGTATCGTGTTTAAAAAAAATCATAATCCCCAATGTACGTTATATCGTGAAAAAAGTGTCCTTAAAACTTTGGATTATTGTCTCGCATTGAATACAAAGTTCGTTACGTTTGGTTTTTCCATGTGTAAGGCAGTAAACGGAGGCAGTTGAGTAATGCGATAAGATTTTTTTTCTTTCTTTGCACTAGTTACAAAAATCTTCGTGGAAATTCCGTCAAATCTATGCAACTGTGTTGCGTGTAATTTCGTCCGTCTCGTTGACGAGGGTCAAATAACAAAAGTGAACGAGAATACGCTTATTGAAATATAAAAATTCTCCTATTATCGTTACGTTAAAATTGCACAACCCTGCTTTCTTCAATCGTCATTGTTAAGAAAAGTCTGATCGTCTAATTCGCAACGGTGATACGTGATCGTTCCTGTTTCTGTTGATCTAATCTCTTGATATTGCGCCGACAAGTCGAACGAAAAATAATGAGAATATGCCTGTGAATATTGAAACTTGGCCTATTATATTATCTCGGACTGCACAACCCTGTTGAAAAGTGCATGAGAAATATGCATTTATATTCTGCCGAGTGATATGCGCGATAACCGGTGATCGACCTCACAATAATTGAAGACGTTTTCTCACTGATCCTCGAGACACGTGCAGCGTTTTTTCTTCTCCTTTTTTATCTTGCCACGTACTAACAATGTTTCGTCTCATGCCACACTCATCTATACTGGCTAAAGCATATTCCCATTATGTTCCCAAAACCTTTTTTTCTTCTTTTTTTAGCCGTATCAGTGTTCGATAACTCTTGCGATAACTATCGATCATGAAAATTAGATGAGTAAGGCACAATGATGCGTACTTTTTGTCTTCTCTCTCTTCCTAAATTCGACTTTCCCCGGACTATCAATAAATCGCGCTATTTCTCGGCTATTATACCCTCCCAAACGTCTTCCCGTTGTTTGTTCGCCAGTCTTCTTTTCTCTGGAGTAACAAAAAAAAACACCAGAAATCATTATTTCAATTGCGTTGGAGGAAAAAATGGCGATATTCATCGCCAACGAATTTATGCACGAGCAGATTCGTCGGGGCGTCGACGAAGTGATTGAATGGGGAGATACCTTCAGGCGAGGAAAAAAAAAATGCTGATTTTCATTATTTTTCCTAACAGGAAAGATTTATTCATTATTTTTGAGACTTAGGGTATGTTTTATTACTACTTTTGGCTGTTACATGGTATTTTCGATTTATTGATCTTTAACAATGGCGGAGGTATGGCACGGTCATCGAAACTGGTGCTACGTATAGCTAAAAAACTAATCGACAGATTCTGATGAAATTTGGCATAAATCTTTCTAACCTTGTTGTCTAAAATATGACCCTAAATGTTTTTGAAAATGAAAAAAGTATTTTTTAATTGCAAAGGGTAGCCATTAATTATGGGATAATTCAATATTTTTGTTTTAAAGCATACCGTTTCATCGATTTTTAACATTTCTCACCTTGTTTGGTTCATATTCTGCGTATGGGTGTTAAGGTAGTCCTATCGCTTCACACTAGTCATACCACTGATCGTACTTGAGACTTGTACAATTTATATTTGTAACATATGCAAAAAAATTGTAATAACTAAATTTTCCATGTGTAAACTGTTTGATTAATGTTCAAATTTAATTACAAAAATGAAAAAATAGTTGTTCCAACGATTCGCGCAGTATTTCTAGGTTTGATATTTGGAAAAAAAAATTTTTGTCATTTTTTCCTTTCATTTTCTGAAAGATACATTTGTTGAGAATGCTATCACCAAATTTTTGAAAGAAGTTTGTAAAATTGGCCGGAATACAGCATTTTATGTGGAACTGTTCGAAGCGCACGACCGCGCCGAGCGGCAGACGTGCAGCTGTGAACGCGTTTTTCTCGAAACTACGTTTTTCTTTTTTTTTTAGTTTTCTGAAAGATACATTTGTTAAGAATGCTCTCAGCGAATGCTTTAAAGAAATTTGTAAATTGGCGGAGATACATCATTTTATGTGAAACCGTTCGAAGCACACGACCGCGCCGAGCGGCAGATGTGCGGCTATGAACGCGTTCTTCTCGAAACTACGTTTTTCAACCTGGTTGACAACACATGAAAAAAACTATTCATCCGATCTGCATGCGCCAAGTCTTAAACTGTTTGAAAATCCAGTCTCTATGGCACCACATAGGGATCTTTTTTACAAAGGGCCCCCTTCCATTTTTTTTATGTACGCTGAAAATTTTCCATGAAACTCGGATATAAAATTCGCTGGTCCGCCAATTTTTTTTAGATATCTGAATTCCCTTACGTGATGTTGTAAACCTATATGTCTAGTTTCTAAGTATATTTTTATTTTATTTTTCAAATGAGCCGTATGGCTCAATCGCTGTCAACCGCCGAGCAGCAATTTCATCGGAGTCTTCTCTTGGAAGTAGCGTACACCGCAAACTATACTTTAGATTCGAGTCCGAAAATTTGTATACAGTCTTCTATATGTATATATGGGGCCATTCATAAAACATGTGACGCAAATTTTATCAATATTCGACCCGCCCCCCCCCTCCTCTGTGACGTTTCGTGACGGGTGGCGGTGCCCCCCCCCCGCCTGCCGCTCCTGAAAATTACGTGACTTGGAGCCCGACCCCCCCCCCCCCCCGTCTGCTCTCGTTTTTCTTTCAACACAAAGAAGCAAGTAAAATACTAAAACCATTTTAATAAGCTATTTCAGAACGAACAATTTATATTGTTTACTTTAAGTAAATATATATGTAATATATAAAAACGTATAATTTATACGTAGGGTCGTCCATTAAGGCCTTAGGCCACTCTAGAAGCTGAAAAATAGGCTTTATGGGGATTTTTTTTCAGAAAAACTACAAAATAAATTGAGATTACAAAAAAGGGTGTTTATCATACATATCAGTGACTGTATACAATAATTTTTTTGAAGCGATTAATTTCAAAATGGCGGCTGTGCAGCGTTTATCTCAAAACTGCCTTTTTTGAGTTGGCCAGAAACATAACTCAGACAATTTTCAACCGATTCACTTGAAATGTTGAATATATTTTGAAAAATACATTGTTTATGGAAGTACGTAGGATTTTTTTTATATTGCATAGTTCATTTGTTATTAACAATGATCTGACGAAATTTTACACTTTTCAAAAATTTGCCTCAAAACTCGTCAGATAATTTTTAATAACAAATGAATTATGCAATATAAAAAAAATCCTACGTACTTCCATAAACAATGTATTTTTCAAGATGTATTCAACATTTCAAGTGAATCGGTTGAAAATTGTCTGAGTTATGTTTCCGGCCAACTTAAAAAATGCAGTTTCGAGATAAACGCTGCACAGCCGCCATTTTGAAATTAATCGCTTCAAAAAAATTATTGTATACAGTCACCGATATGTATGATAAACACCCTTTTTTGTAATCTCGATTTATTTTGTAGTTTTTCTGAAGAAAAAATCCCCAAAAAGCCTATTTTTTCGGCCTCTAGAGTGGCCTAAGGCCTTAATGGACGACCCCACGTACATTAATAATAAATAATTTGATAATCTTTTATCACCATGCACCTAGAATGCAATGTGTTCCCGAGGATGTTTCAGGTGAGTCTCAATCGATATCAGAGAAGTTGCGACTTCCTCGTAGTCGGAAATTTGGGTGGGCAGTACAGAAAATTTTCAGCGTCTCAGTATCACCCTTTTCCAGATTTAATATGCTTATAGCGTCTCGTGACTTTTGCTCGACACCCCTCCCACCCCCCCTGCGACAAAGTGTGACGATTTGCCTGACCCCTCCCCCCCCCCCTCACTGCGTCACGTGTTTCATGAATGGCCCCTATTGACTATGAGAATAAATTTTAAAAAATCCATTCATCGTTTGCTTGAAAATAATTACGAAAAATACACCTTCGTAGCGCGCACGAACCGTTGTGTGGTGCCTTAAAGCTCGTAACATACTCTTCCTTAAAAAAAAAAACCATGAAAATCAGCAATTTTTTCCTCGCCTAAAGGTATCTCCCCCTTGAACGATAACAATGTCGTCGGTACCTTTGGCTTCTCGCAAGAGAAGTTTTTCCTCTTCCCGCTCCTGCCTCGCCGTGGCGAGTTTAACACCGAGGGCACCCGTCACGAGACGCCTCGCCAGAGCTGCGCACGTCTGAGGTCGCCTTTTGTACGGTTGCAAAAATTCCACGCTCTTCCGCGCCTTCGTTTTGCTCAACGACGTTGCTGCGCTGAGCGGTCGCGTTTTCACGAAAGGATGATCCGATCCGAGCACTTCGGCGGCTGAAACAAATTGCAAGCCGGTGATTTTTGAGATTCGCGTGCGGCCCCGAACACTTTCTCTGCGCGCCAATGTTAGTTGAGATTGCACAGGTCGCGCACGATATACCGCGCGGTTGGAAAGTGCGCCGAGACGAATAATTCTCCACTTACGGGAAAATCTCTACCATTATATATGAAGTAATCAATTTCCAATTGCATCTGCATCGGCATCTTTGAAACAAAAACTACCATAGTCATTATCAATCATGACTGTGTAAATTGATGCTAGGTAAATCGTAACGATGGACAATCGACGTAATCAGATGAATAGAGCAGAGAGAACGTGCACTTTCACTTGAGCACGTGCGCGCTCTTACAGTTTCGCTATTGCATCAACGAGCCCGTATCCGTTGAACATTTCCGATCGCGGTGATTGTTGGCAAATTAATCACATAGGCGATGTTGATTTTTTAACTAATCAGGCCTTTTCAAGGTACGCTGGTGCACGCACTATCTTAAGGGGTTATATACAGGTAAAAACTTCGAAAAATCGATTTAATTTTTTTTTTTCGTAATGCACATATATTTAAAACACAGAAAATTTCTTGTCAATCCGGCGAATATTCTCGAAGTTACACGCACATTTGTAATGACGTGTCAGAGCGTTCGAAAGGGCTTTTGAAATTTCAAACGCGTTTTTCTCAAAACTGTGTTTTTAGAGTTGGTGAGCAAGATTTCTCGGAAACGGCTGAACCGATCAGTCTCAAATTTTAACACAATCTTTTCGAGTATATTTTTTAGTAATTAATCGAGGGTTTTTTTTCACCGATAAATATTTTCCTTTTCATAAACAATTTAAGGCCTAAAGTTTTGTCAAAAATCGATTTTTTTGTCGAGAAGCCGCCATTTTGTAAAAAATTATTATTTTGCTTATTCCTTCGATCAATTACAAGATAATCCATTATATTAACGAAATACTTTTGGTTTTTTCATTTTAGATGATCCAGTCCAGAGATATCGTGCTCACCGCAAGACGCCTGTTTTTAGAGGTGCTCCCGAAGATCAGCTTTAGCAACTTTCACAATAATTATTTTTACAAATAAAAAATGTTAAAATACAGTTAAAAGTTACGATAATACGTGTACAAATTTTTACGTTAATAGATTTAAAGGTCTTCTCAAGAAAAATCCTTGAAAAACCGATCTTTGTGGGCCTCCTGATTGTATATGACCCCTTAAGGCCGAAGCCTGAATTAGAAGGTCCGAAAAATCGTTTTTTTTGTTGCTCAAATCGATAGATAATCTATGCAAGAATATATTTACAATGTTACAGAGGCCAATTGTAAATATTTTCGAAGATACGAGGGCAAAGCAGAGAACCGAGTGATATTGATATTTCCTCCTATTGAAAACTCTAAAGCGCGTTTTCTCCAGCTTTAATTTTCACGATTTTTCCAAATTGGCGGGCGTGATAGCAAAAAATACTAAACGGCCTATTCAATGAAACCAAAGTTTACTTTCTTCAGTATGAAAATCTCTTCTAAGTGAATTAAAAAAGTCTTTTAAATAATTTTTGTAGCACGTTGAAGTGTTTTAACACATTTTTTTTCAAACCTGAGAAAACTTATAATTTCACGATTTTTCAGCTTTTTCTTAAGTCACCCAGAAGAAATATATATGAAAATTGAAAATTTTATTGGTCTTTTTGGTTTCAGTCAAGAATGACGAGTTGCATCTTTCCCGCCCATTGGGGACTACAGTGGCAATGGAAAAGGCTGATAAATCTGCAGTCATTTATTGTTTCATGTTGAAACATTTTTTTATACATTTCAAACATACATGAAAAGATACCTCAATGTTTACTGGCCCCCCTTGCTTTTTTCCCTTCTAAAAAAATTCCCGAAAAAACGCTATTTTGGACCTCCCAAATCAGGCTCCCGCCTTAAAAAGTGATTTAAAAAATCGACGATCGTCAACGACTCGTATTTATTGTCAACGTGAATAACCATTTGGTTTTTAGATTTCCGATGGACCGTTCCAGTTGGAAGGTCCACCGTCAAACGTCGCGAAAAAATTTCATCATCTTTTGGGGGCCACGTTTTTGTTGTTTTTCTGTATTTTTTGTTGATATTTTAGTCTCTTAATATTTGTACCTTCGTGTTAAAAAAATGCGTTTCTTCTTCACCAACCGTATCCCAAAAAAAAACTGAACGAACGTAATCCAGTGGAAGAAGACGACAGGAAAGAATGCGCGAACGATTTTAGCGTAAGAAGAAATAGACGTTCAAAGACTAACCGACGAGCGGACTGCTGAATACCCCAAGGCAGTGCGTGTCGTCCACCCACTTGAGCTCGAAACCGCCATTTTTCCATGGACCGAAAACCGCCGCGAGATCGCACGTTTTAAAGTCCGATGGAAAGTTGTAAATCTCGACAACGTGGCCAAATTCGTCGTTGGAGACTTCCACCGGTCGGCTGAAGGCTTTGTAATCATTTTTCGGCTGTTCTATGGTGACTTCACCGACGGCAGCGGTCAGCTGTAATTGATACACAAGCCGTTATCGTGAGATTTTCGTACACGCGAGAACGTGAATAAATTACGTAATGCAATTGGTGGGGGGGGGGGGGTGGGGGGGGGGGGGGTCAAAAATCACTGTGAAAAATCACTTGCACAGTAGCTTTCCCACATCCCCCAAGCAAAATTTGAAGGACATTTTTTTTATAATTCTCGAAAGTACATGTATTGAAAAATATGTTGGCAACATTTTTATTCACGAGTCCGCAAATTGACGGAGTTATAGTCACTTTAATGAGAACAGGTAGCGCGACCGGTTAGTGCCCTCAGTCCGTACAGCTGTAGCATCATTTACAATAGACAAAGTACAGGCTCTTATTATTTTGTGAATTATCATAAGAATGAAGAACCGTCATATCGGCCGCGACTAGATACTTCAATGTAAGTATCAATATTCTAGAAAAAATCGTAACTTTATATCAAGAAACACGGAACGAAAACTTTGAACGCGTTTTTCTCGAAACTAGTTTTTTCTACGTTGTTCGAGCGAATACTTAAAAACTTATCAACCGATTTTCAATTTTTTTTTAAAACATTTTTGTTATTGCAGTGACGAAGGCTGTACGTATCCGCGTTTTTAACATTTGATAATTACTATTTTTAAAGACTGCTTGAATACAGACAAAAGGCCTTGAAAATAGGAAAAAATGTTCAGACTGTCGGCATTATGTAAAAAAAACAACATAAAAAAACGGCTACGCATAACGATAGCTACAGTTGTATAGATATCGATAAATGGTTGATTTTCAATTTACAGATAACCTTTCATAAAGACATCGATGGGACAATGAAGACCATTTTTTTTTCGTCGTCAAATCAAGGCATTATCTCGGTTAATTTTCAAGATTTGGTCATAAAAATTGGTATAAAACTAGATGAATATATACTTCATAAAATGAGTATAAACCCGATCCTTTCATAATTAGTTATGTCTATGAAAAAAATCGCAATTATTGACGATAAATCACCCGTTACGTAACGGAATGGGGGGGGGGTTCTGGCCAAGCGTTACGGTCCCGTTACGTGGGGAGGGGGGGGGGGGGGGTAAAATTGGGAAATGTTGCGTTACGTAATTTATGGACGGCCCCAGAAGGAAAAGGAAGTTCACCTCCTCGATGAGGGTTGGATCGAGGCATTCGCCGTTATCGTCGAACAGACTGTCCCAATCGCATTCGTCCCGGTTCAGTTTGATTGGAGGAGAAGGAGGCGAGGCGGGTTTGCTCTTGACCCTCGAGACTTTCTTGAGCTTCTTTTCCGGTGGACTCGCAGCCACCACCGCTGCGTTCTCCTTGTCAACGCTCGTGGCCTTTTTCCGCGGCTCACGTTCTTCCGGGTCCGATATAATGAGCACGTTCGATACGATACACGAGCTCGTTGCACGAAGATTCTTGTTGTTCGTTTCTTCGTCGCGATCTCGCGCTTCTCGTCGTTCCTCAATTTTAACGGTACAATTCGGGGACGCGTTGCACTCGCGATCAATCTCGACATCGCTGTTACGACATTGCGAGTCCGCCGCGTCGTCGGACGGCGGAGGTTCGTCGCTCTTTTCCGCTTTGGATTTCCCCGTAGCGATCTCGTCGTCGACCGTGTCGTTCGAACACGACGATAAAGATCGCGTCGAAGGGTCTTCCGAGTCGTGTTCGGCGTGAAAAATCGACTCGTTCGAGTCTTCTCTCGGGTCGTCTCTCGTCGACGACAATTTGATCGATTGCTCGACCTCGACGTAGTCTTCCGGGTCGTTTCTCGTCTCTCGTGGCTCGTCGATCTTGCTGCAAGATTCCGCGGAGGAAGAACGCGCCGAGGATACACGTTTCTCCCAAGAGCCTACGGAACTCTCCTCGTTCCTGTTGTGGTCGTGGGGCGAGCAGTGCTTTCTAAACGCCTCGTTCTCGATGGACGGCGAGCTCGTACCCGCACGATTGCATCTCGTACGGCACGTAGGTGAAATTATTTCATCGGGTACTCCGCTCTCATCCGCTTCCGTGCTTCGACGATGCTTCGGCACGTAAACCGCACGGTCCGGTCTTCGTTGTCGGTTCGCTCTGATACGAAATACAAGAAAGATTACGATGTGCACCCTCGAGTCGGGAGAAAGCTGGAGAAGCAGTTGAGGACGTATGGCAATGCTACCACCGCGATGAAAATTGGATACATTGTTATTTCGTTGGATCTGAGATCACGTGCTAGATTTGGGGTCGATCTACTAACCGGCTGATGGAATCTAACGTTTTTAAGGGAAGGTTCTGCCTTGTTGGGCTAAAAAATGTTCGATTTTTCACCAATTTTTTATGCGAAAAGTATCAAATATAGAATGTTGATATTTGGTATGTTAATTAAGCGGTCTTTATTGAATATCAAAATATTTTTTAAAGTTCGACGAAACATGGTGGTGGGGGTGGGAAGAGCCACATATGTCGGTGCGCGGGCGATGACATTCTTCGCTTGCGGAAGTCCTAAGTCCCGGACAGGAGAGCCGAAGCAAAAAAATCAAACATATTTTTACTTTGTACAATATTGTATATAAGTTAACCTAGAATCAATATAAATTGAAAAGTAAAAAAATTGTGAGCGATTGGAAGGAAGTTTGTTTTTTTCCCAAAAATTTTCGCAGTTTTTGCTCACCATTTTTTTATTTTTCAATTTTTCTTCTTGATTCTAGGTCAACTTATACATAAAATTATACAAAGTAAAAATATGTTTGATTTTTTTTGCTTCAGATCACCTGTCCGGGGCTTAGGACTTCCGCAAGCGAAGAATGTCATCGCCCGCGCACCGACATACGTGGCTCCCCCCACCCACTCCACCACGTTTTGTCAAACTTCAAAAAAGATTTTAATGTTCAATAAAGACCGCTTGGTTAACATACCAAATATCAACATTCTATATTTAATACTTGACGCATAAAAAATTGGTGAAAAATCGAACACTTTTTGGCCCAAGGAGGCAGAACCTTCTCTTAAGGGATAATACCACTCTAAGATGGTGGGAAAATCGTTTTTGTTGCTTAAAAAATACTTTGGGGTTGTGAAAAAAATATGCAAATGGTCCTTTAGGCGAGGAAAAAATTTGCTCATATTCGTGTTTTTTTTAAAGGAAACATTTCTTCACCATTTTCCGGGCTCACTTGTGTTTTCCCTTTTAAACAAATTCTCGAAAAAGCTGTTTTGGGCCTCATAAAGCAGGACACTGTCTTAAACGCGTTTTTCTCGGAACTGTTTTTCAAAACGGTGTACACGATTTCTCGACATCTAATGAACGGATTGACTTGAAATTTGGTACACTTATTCTGTGATATAGTAGTTGAGTCTTGACCGACGTTTTTCTCCTTAATTTTTTTTCATTTGTTATCAACAATAACGATGTCATTTTTCCTTAAAACAATCGAAAAAGAAATTCAACCTTTTTTTATAACCGAAACACGATTACTTGGTCAAATCTTAGCCAATATTATCTACTTTTAGGGGGGAAATACCATTAGGCGAGAAAAATTTTTGCTGATTTTCATGATTTTTTTAAGGCAGAATTTCTTCACCATTTTTTAGACTTAGGGTATGTTTTATTACTACTTTTGGCTGTTACATGGTATTTTTTTTATTAATCTTTAAACATGGCGGAGGTATGGCACGGTCTTCTAAACTGCATTTTAAAAATTGGCGTGAAATATAGTTAAAAAAAACTAATCGACCGATTCTGATGAAGTTTAGTATAAATCTTTCTAACCTTCTTGTCTAAAACATGAACCTAAATGTTTTTGAAAATTAAAAAGAAAATTTTGTAATGTACTCTTCATTCCTCACTATACAACGCTTTGTGCTTTTTATAGCCCACTCACATGTTCATACAGTTTAAAAAAAAAGTACTTCTTTATTTCGAAAAGTAGCCATTTTGCAGAAAATTCAATCTTATTGTTTCGAAGCGTAATATTTAATTGATTTTCAACATTTCTCCCTTTTTCGTGGATCATATTCTGCGTATGAGTATTAAGGTACTCCTGTCGCTTCAAACTAGTCATACCACTGATCATACTTGAGACTTGTACAATTTATATTTTTAACATATGCAAAAAAAAATTTGTAATAACTGAATTTTCCATGTGTAAACTGTTCAATTAATGTTCACATTTAATTAGAAAAATGAAAAAAATTATTCCAACGATTTGCGCAGTATTTCTAGGTTTGATATTTGGCAATATTGGTTCTATCTCCGTCTCTTTTTACTCAACCAGGCGAGTTTAACCTCCATGATTTTCACCGTCGATCTGTCCAAACAATCGCAGGTGCGGGAAATATAAAGCATTGTATTCGGGCCACGACTGGTAAAAAGCGTGGAAAATTTGTGTCGGCGAAATATGTCGGTTCAAAATGAAATATGTGTGGAAATTCGAATGAGTGAGATGAGGTTAGGACTACAGTCAGCTGTTGCCTTGCTGTCACGTGTCTTTATCGTAGCAAGTGGTAATACATCCAAGACCGGGAGTTCAAATTATACTTGATATTACATAAAAATTAGGTCAATAAGCTTAATTTTTTCTGAGAGCACTGGATTACTACATGTGTTAAGTATGTAAATCTGATTATTTTCAAGAATCTGACGGATTCCCACTATTATATACACTTTTGTAGCGACCGGAAATTGCGTTTTTGTATGTCGTCTCGGAATTCCTTCACAAAAATACGCAATTTTAATATTTATTTTCTCTGTAATTAGGTCGATAAACGACTCTGAAATTTTACAGAGACGATTATTAATATATTCAGTGAAGCTTAAAAAAAATTAGAAAATCCTATGGATTGAAGCCTGGCGATAGGACTACCTTAATGAAAGAAAAATCTTCGTTGGTTTTTTTTCGGATTAATCTCTCCGACGCTACGTATCACGGCGTCTGACAACATCCGCCGCAACCCGTTTAGAAGACCGTACTATACCTCTGTCGTTTTTGGATATTAATTTTTTTAAATACCATGTAACAGCCAAAATTAGTAATAAAACATACCCTAAGTCTCAAAAATGGTGAAGAAATCGTTACTTAAAAAAAACTCATGAAAATCAGCGATCTCTTCGTCGTGTAAAGGTATCCCCCCCTTAAAGCGGTCAACGAATCCCATAATTTGAGAGATGCTCTTTGCGGGCGCGCATACGAACTTTGCGGATGAGGAACACGAGTCATTGGAGATCGGGGCGGTAGAAGATGATTGTCCATCCCTGCTGGCTCTCCTTGCAGCCGGTGGTCTATAGATCTCGACTGCTGGCGACATTTTCACTAAAACAACGTTTCATTGCAAGCTGTTATTTAACTTAACTTGGTGTGAGATGACTTTATGTCAGATGCAAAACGAAAAATCGATATTTCACCCACTTCCCTACTACTTAGAGCTCCGAAATTTTGCAAACATGCATCCAAGCATTGAAAATGCATTATTCAACTTAAAAAAAATTTGTCTGCGAAAAGCTAACAGAAAAGAGACCTTAGAAGAAATGAACAGAGTGAGAAACAATGGATAGAGCTAAACCACATGAAAAGTGCATGAGAAAATATGAATTGGCTCTAAGCGGTCTCGAATCGCACAATCGTTAAAAGGGTCCAATAGGTAAAATAGGTTGAAATGTAAGGTCCAATAAGTGGTGAGCCAACATCTATGATAGATGCCACCTATGACAGTTCTCCAGGATTTCTCCTGACAATCAACCAATAATAACACCGGTCCGTTTGTAAGGATTAATCCCTCTTTGCAAAAATTTCAGAGCTGTAGTAAAATCAATAAAGACTAAAAAGTAGAAAATACTTTATATGTCAACTTTTTTTTAAACAGGCTCTTATTTAATATCCTAAGTAGAAAATATTTTTTTTACCAAGTCACCTATATGTGACTATAAACAAAAGCTTGGGGTGCTCGAAATTTAGACATGTAATCTTCAATTTACATAAATTCGTTAACATATCAACTGTATTTAATTTACTTTAGATTTCTTAAATAAAAATCCTGAAACGGTGTATAAACGTGCGATAATAATTTCTCTAGTTACTATCCTGCCAAATTAAATACGGTTAAAGAAACTGAATTGATCAAATTCATTAAACATTTAATAAGTTGAGCGCCCCAAGCTTTTATTTATAGTCACATGTGACTTGGTACAACATTTTTTTTTTCTACTTTTTAGTACATTAAAGGGTTACGTGGGTTTAAAATTTGTTTAAGTCCATTTTTTTCAATTTTATTATCTAATAGTACAATATGTCTAGAATATTCTGCCAAAGTTTTGAGTCAATTGGAATAAAAGTCCAGGAGAGAGGCTTTGGGAATTCCCCCCGTTGGGAAAGACCGGCCGAGAGCGACGCAGTTTACTCAAAACACTATTTACGAAGTCGGTGGACACGATTTCTCAAAAACTAATGCACCGATCTTACTGAAATTTTGCACACTTCTTCACAATAGTATTGACTAGTGATTGACCGAAGTTTTTTTTTATTACAACTCATTTTACAAGGCAATACGTAGTGTAAATTATACCAGAAATTGAAATATTTTGCATACAACTCTGCCAAAAATTCAAATTTCAATTTTTTTTTAAATCCTTCGTTCCATCACGACCTCTACTTATCTACTAACAGAAAAAAATAGCTTTTTCAATTTCAGATAAAGCTATCATGAGTTATCCTGACCACCACGAGGACACTTTTTTAGGGGTCTCCGGAAACCAGATCCCACCGGCGGAATTTCCCAAATTTTTGGAAATGTTACAAATAATATTGTAGAAATGTTCCTCTCTTTTGTGCTCAACATTTTAATTGAAATAATTAATATATTAAATTTTTTTTAATTGAGAAAAAATGCTTTTTTGTCTTCGGAACCCACGTAACCCCTTAATTTTAAGAAAAAAAGCCGTCTAGGCTCGCAGATTTATTCGGAATTGTAGAGAAGGAAACGCACGGTGCATGAAAATTAGTTTGCCTTATTGACGGAACGCACCTTGTCTCATTCTCGCGTGTTCCGGAGATGTTGAATCTTCCGGTGAGCGTCGAGCCTCTTCAACGCCCATTGCTCCGCGATAAGGTCTGCCTACTGGCAACGAGTCAGTGACCTCGACGCACGCTTTCGACGGGACACCATTCAATTTAGGGTCCCTGTAACGAAGACAAAAATTATAAGACAACGTCAACAGTGGTCACGTGAATATTAAAAAAGACGAAGGTCTGTCTGGAGGCGGAAGGGGGGGTGGGGGGTATCGTTCAACGATCGCTCAATCCGAAATAGAATTCAGTTTGCGGGACAAAAGATACATCCCCCGAGTATATTCAGCTTCGACATTCTCTCGCGCGGCTTCTCATTGCTGGGATCTCTAAAAATAATCCGGTCATTGCAACACGTCCCCCGAGACGCGAGGAAAATGATACGCCAGATGGTGTATCGGCATCGAGCATTTTTCATGCTTCCAAGTGTGCACGAAGGGGAAGATCTTGAGCTATTCGGGAAAAGTCAGTCTACAAGGGCTCACGAAAAATGCATACAATAATGATAATAACGACACCGATTACAATTCTCTCTAAATATCCATAATTCAAGGAGTCTTCTCACTTTAGACGCTAAAAAAAGCTGAGGTCATGCATTTTTTTGATAGGTTTATATTATAGATATTGATATGATAGTTGTTACACTTAAGGCAGTAGTCTGGTCTAGAAATTTGACAAAATCGATTTTTTTTCTTCTTCGTTTTATTATTCCTTAGACCTTTCTGAATACGCTCGTGAAAACTGTTTATTGATATTTCAAAAATTAGCAGAGTAATAGAAATTTTAAGCAAACCGCGCGCTAACTTCATCTAACGGTATCAAAACCTTGAACGCGTTTATCTCAGAACTATGTTTTTCAAATCGGCGCCCACGATATCTCGATAATTGCACCATTTTAGAAAAATCCGAATAACCTCGTAATTTTTTCCCCCATTTTGCCAGGCGACCTGAAGCTAAATCTCTGCGTTTTTTCGAGTCCCTTAAGGGGTTACGTACCTCCAGTATTAACCCTTTGTACTCGAGAGGCGATTCTCGCTCACTTTCTATCCGAGCGAAAAAGGACTCGAGTGCAAAGGTCTAACAAAAAATGGTGGTGACGTTTGCATCGTTGGAATGCAATTTTTTATTATTATCGAAAATATTTTATTGCAGCTTTTGGTTATAAATTTTATATTTTAATTATTATATTTTATTCATTTATAATATTTTATTTATAAGGATTCCCAAAAATGTTTCAGTGATTTTCGTAGCCTTAATGTGGCAAAAAAATACGACAATACGAAAAGAAAATCTTGTTGCAAACGCTGCAAACTTCAATACCATAACAAAAAATCGATTATTGCTATTGTTGCTTTTACATTCTACTTTTACTGCGTCGGATGCAAATTTAAAAGCGTTTTTCTGAAAAATAAATACAGTGGGGCGTCGATTATCCGAATCAATTGGGATCGGGCGCCTTTCGGATAATCGAAAATTCGGATAGCCGAACAGCAATATTCCGTGGGCGAAAAAAAACGTTGATTCTTTCAATATATATATTTAAAAATACAATGAACATTAATGTGTTAAGAATACAAGTACATTTTTGGTGAATTGCAAATAAACATTGTATCATTTAATGATATAGAACGAAGTTAAATATGTTTTGACAAATAATAAACATCCGTACATCTTTGAGTTCTTATCTATTTATTTTTGAAAAAGTTGACGATTTTCTTCTGCTTTACAACGGGAGGTCGTTTCTTTGCTGCCAAATCTCGACTGCTAGCGAAAAGCAAAGTGCGCGCGAGCGCAGACCGAGAAAGTGGATGGGCCGTACAACAATATTGTATGGAACGTGCAACAATAGTGTATACATCGTGCAACAATATTGTATACATCGTGCGACAATATATAGGGCGTAATCGCTCGAAAAATTGAGCATTCGGATGAACAAAATGATTGTTTAGATAGGTGATATTTTGGATAACCCAAATCGCCATTTGGATAATTGATGTTTCGGATAAACCAAATGACCATTCGTATAATTGACGTTTCGGATAAACCAAATCGCCATTCGTATAATTGACGTTTCGGATAATCGACGCTCTACTATATATCCTTATAAACGGCGTGCACGACGTGCAAAATTTGCATCGTTGGAACGCAACGAAAATGATTTTTTTCTTCATTTTCCCATATTTTCTTCGGCAAATTGAGCCACGAAAATGAACGCGAACATTTTTTAGAATTCCTATTTACCGAACTACAATAAATTTGCAAAGTATAATTTTGGAAAATAATGAAAATAGGAAATTAGAAAGAATTTTCGTTGCATTCTTCCGCATGAGGAATAGCAAAAAATAGAATAGAAACAAACGCCAATAGGCGAGCACAAAACACTGAAATCCATGAGAACAAGTGAATGCAAGTACAGTAAGTGAACACGTATAAGCAAAGGTATTCAAAAAGAGTAGTCGTACCTCAATACGTCAGATTGGTAGCAGACGACGGTTCTCCTCGCGTTCGCCTGCCCGATTGAGAAAGTGTGCAGTAGATTCGCGAAGCGATCTTGCACCAGCTGATGTATGATGAATCGTCGATAGGGGTTCACCGGTGGAAATACGAGTACTCTGAAATCGAAGGAGCCCTTGAGGATACATGGGGAAACAAGTGGCAAAAAACGGGAACGCGCGAAACACCGAAAACGGAAGACCGCTAAGTGTGATGAAGACGCGAACGTTGGCGAAGGAGGCAAAAATAAAATGGTGCATCGAAAAAAGGGTATGGCACGTAACAAGAACGAGGAACGATATTCAGAGGTGATGTGATTGATTTGTGGGCCCACGTTGAATGATTACTGGCACACGGAATCTAGCCTAACTGTTTGTTTATCTGCACCAATGGTGAGTGTGTATATATATATATATATATCGCTATATGTTGGGGGAACACCGGCACTTTTACGTAACACGACGGTTGCTCGACTCCCATAGCAGTACTTCATACCACTTTCACTTTCGTCGGCTTCCTGAACACGCAGTTAAACATATATGCATTTATATGTGTGTATATATACGCATACATATCAGGTGTAGAAGTATGAAACCGGATTTTTTTTGTAAAAATTACACGTCTGTTGTTTGAAAATGATAAAAAATATTTTATTCAAAATAATCTCCATTGCTGTTTATACATTTTTCCCACCTCTCCGGCAGTTTATGAATGCCACACCAAAAAAAAACAGTTCTTCTTTTGAAGCGAACCAGTTGTCGAGCCATTTTCGTACATTTTCATACGAATTGAAGCGTTGTTTATCGAGAGCGTGTCCCATTGATGCGAATAGATGATAATCGGACGGAGCCAAGTCTGGAGAATAAGCCGCATGCGCTAGTATTTCCCAACTGAACCCCTCGATCGTTTCCCTGACCCGTTGTGCTGTGTGTGATGGAGCATTATCATGGTGCAAAATGACTTTGTGTTGCCTTTTTCAATATTCCGGTCTTTCAAACGAATGGAGACGGCTTTCTGCGTCACATTCAATTGATCCGCGGGTTCTTGTTGATTTTGAGTATCATCTTCATCCAATAAGGCTTGCAATTCGTTGTCTGCGAACTTTTTCGGTGGTTTTCCACGCTCTTCGTTTCTCACGTCAAAATCACCACTTTTGAATTTTTGGAACCACTCGAAACACTGTATTTTACCAAGAGCATGTTCACCGTAAGCTTCGACAAGCATTGGATGGGATTCTGCAGCAGTTTTCTTCAAATGATAACAGAAAACCAATGCTGTCCGCAAATCGTAGTTCGTAGGCACAAAACTCGACATGTTCAAGGTTACAGAAAAATATACCGGTGTAGGGAACTTGGGTTGTTGTGTGTTGAAAATCTTCGTCAGCTGTTAGAGGGAGATGATGGCGCTGCAGAAGCGGTCTTACGGTGCCTAAACTGATGGCTAGCACCATCTATAGGGAAATTCCGGTTTCATACTTCTACACCTGGTACACATGTATGCATACACACACACGCACACACACATATATAGGGTTTCCTGTTATGAATGGATAATCCTGCAATTGTCGATACGTCAGATCATGTCCTACGATATGCTGAAATTTCAGTTTAGTGTTGCGAGTACACATAAGTCTCCGCCGTTTGGCAAAAGATGGCCCCACCAGGAGGTTATGGTTGAAATTATCATATGTAAAACGTCATATCGTAAGGTTGGACATCTGGCAAGACCATAACCTTGAAGTATTAGCGCTTTTGTATCAGCATCACATAATTTTTTTCGTGAGGAAATGTCGAGTTTTGAGCCGAATAAGCGTCATTTGCGGGAACTCTTTCGTTTGGCACGAATCTCCCTCCAATAATGCTTCCAATTCCGCGTCTTCGTTTCGGCTTTCCGCTACGTTCTTTGTCTTCGACGTCAAACTCACCGTTCTTAAACTTTTGAAACCACTCACGATAACTTCTCTCACTTAAAGCAGCCTCACCATATGCTTCTACAAGCAACCGATGCGCCTCAGCTGCAGATTTCTTCAAATTAAAGAAGTAAAGGAAAGTTATAAAGTTCCCGTAAATTACGCTTATCCGGCTCAAAACTCAAAACTTGACATTTTCGAACTCCTTTTTGATATAAAAGTTATTACACTTAATGAATACACTTCCAAAATACATTTTAAAAAAATATGAATTCTAGTCACTATTTATAGACAAAAGTGGTAGCTGAAAAAAATGTCCTAAAAAAATTGTAGGTCTGCGCTGTCGATAAAATCTCGGAGATGGATAATCCGAAACAAAAGAATTAAACGGTTTTAGATTCAGTAAGTTAATGGCTATAGCGACTATCATACGATTTTTTATATATGCAAAAACAACAAAACGGCGGACATTTTTCGAAAAAAAAACGTGTTTTTTTCACCGTTTTTGACCAAAAAAGTAAATATCAAATTTTTTTTTAAACCCTCGATATGCGCTATAGCTATATTAAAGAATGTGGTTAAAATTTTATAAGGATCGGTTCAGTAGTTTCGAAGATTTTATCAACAAGCCGTCGCAATACGTTGTTTCGAGAAAAACGCGTTTAAGGGGCTATACCAGTTCGAACGCTGAAAATTTGGGTGATTGTCGGGAATTTTTTGGAAGAAAAGTACTCAAATAAATGTTTCGGAAAATTAAGAATCTATTTGGCTATATTTGACCTATATTACATAATTTTTTCATAGAAAAATGTTGAGATCCAAGCGACTGATTCGCTGCCTTCGGAGGCGCTAAAAACAAAGTTCCTCCACTGCTGACGATTGAGTAGCTGAAACCAAAAATGTCGTTAAACTGGAAGGTATATCCTGTACAATGACGTAGGATTTTCGAAAAATATCAAAATCTAACAAAATGGCGTAGTTATGAAAAAAAAGTCTGTTTGCTTGCCTATAAAATGGTCGTTTTTTTCAATGCCAAATCGTCAATTTTCATCCAGTCATAAATATCCTACGTCATTGTAGAGTAAATACATTCAAGAGTACACGTTTAAAGATTTAACTATCGATTTTTGCAAGATCAAATGATGTTGATATAAATGATAATGATATTCTTGAAAGTATAAACTGTCGAAAAAGGCAACAACAAAAAAATCGATTTTTCGAAAGTGTCCACTGGTATAGCCCCTTAAAGCTTGTTTGGGTTACATAAATACATTTAAAAAAAATGAGTGTATTTATTAAGTGCAACAACTTTTATATCAATATTTATAATATAAACTTATCAAAAAATTCATGAAAACAGTTTTTTTTTAACTAGGGGTTAAAAACTCTGAAGGTCTAATCATTATTCTATTCTGCACGCGCGTGTGTGTGTGTTATGGTGGAAAGGATATTTTGAATCCGTTTTGTCTATGTTATGTTGGCTATCACCACCTGGCTGTTTTGAAGACTTCAAATGTTTAATTCCTTCATTTTTATTTTTTTAACGAATCTAACGACTTTTACATAAAGACTCACATTTATTAGAAAGTGATTTTAAAGACGTATGAGTGCACACACAAAAGAGAGCCATCGGCGCACGACGTGACGATTGTCGCGTCCAAAATGTTCGACGATCAAGGTGGGATGTGTATTGACCTCTGTTGTCCATACGAACACTCGGAGGATATTCATTCCCTTTCGATTCTCGAGTAAAAAACGACTAACTTAATAGGTTAGGCTACTGTGAAAATGACAAACTCTCGTTAGTCGCTTGAGGCAGCTCATATTGAAGAGGAAGGTCCAACATATGGTGCAGGAATCGCAGATTGAAGGTAAACTTATGATTACAACGATATAACTGCTAGTCAAGCTTTGAGGAGGTTCGGGACAAATGACAAAATGTTACCATTTGCTTCAAAATTATACAATAAATTATTTGTCATATGCTGAATACACTCTCGAAATTTAAATCGATCGTCTATACTGTTTCTATGAAATTTTGTAATTGAAAAAAATCCGTTTTAACGTAGGGAGATGCCTATGATCAGATAGCATAAGGAGTACATTATGACACTGATGACAAAATTGTCATAATCTACTTTGACTACTAATTTGACGGTTTTGCATAACATGTTAAAGATTTTTTCACACTTTTTCATGCGTAAAATTGCCATTCAGTGACAAAGGTAGACATCTCCCTATGTTGAAAAGTGTTTTTTCAATTATAAATTTTATAGAAACCGTGTAGACGATCAATTGAAAATTTGGATGGTACATTCAGTAAATGACAAAGATTTTACTGTATAAATTTAAATTAAATGATAATATTTAGTCAATTGTCCCGAAACTCCTTAAGGGGGGATTGTCTTTTTTTTCGCAAAATTTACCGCTTTTTGGGAATTTTTTTGTGAAGAAAGTATACAACGGAAAACTTGTGAAACTTGGCATATAGTTTTATTGATCTGTTTACTACATACAAAAAATTTTCTAAACAATTTCATCAAAAAATCCGCCTCCCACCCCCCTCGACGCGCGATGGTCCTTTTTTGATAGTGTGCACGATTTCTCAAAAACTATTCAACCGATTGCCTTCAACTTTGGACAGAATGCTCAGCTGACATCCTTTTATCGTTTGATGAAGCAAAAAAGCAATACGTTTAATAGTTTTTTATTTATAACAAAAAATCGATCAATTTTTTTCGAAAAATCGATACTTCAAGTTCAAAACGTCACCAAATCGTCGATTTTTTTTCCCTTCATCGAACGATAGCTATATGTGTCTAAAGTAAAATGCTTTTTGGGTTTTTGTTGCAGAATGAACGTGAAGGCTGTAATAGTGCACACCATCAAAAAAGGACCATCGCGCGTCGAGGGGGGTGGGAGGCGGATTTTTTGATGAAATTGTTTAAAATTTTTTTTGTATGTAGTAAACAGATCAATAAAACTATATGCCAAGTTTCACAAGTTTTCCGTTGTATACTTTCTTCACAAAAAAATTCCCAAAAAGCGGTAAATTTTGCGAAAAAAAAGACAATCCCCCCTTAAACGCATTTTTCTCGAAACTCAGTTTTTCAAAACGGTGTACACGATTTCTCGATATCTAATGAATGGATTGACTTGAAATTTGGTACACTTATTCAGTGCACTAAAGTGTTTTTCATCTTAACTTTTATTTTCATTAGCTATTAACAATAGTTATATTATTTTTCCTCGAAAAATCGAATCAAAAAGAATTTTTTTTTGATGATTGAAACTCGATAGGGGCCGTCCATAAATTACGCCATTTTAAAATGGGGGGGGGGGTCTGGTCGCTGGATGACGGTAACGATAATTCGATTAAGATGATCGGAAGGGTAGGATGATGGGGGGGGGGGGGGGGGGGGGGGTAAAAATCAGCTGAAATCGTTGACGTAATATATGGACGGCTCCATAAGAAAAAAACTCGCGGTCAAGTCTTGGCCAATATTATCTATTTTAAGGGATAATACCACTCTAGGATTTCGGAAAACTAGTTTTTTTGGCTCGCAAAATACTTTGGGGTCATAAAAACAATATGCATTTGGTCCTGTAGCGATATTTTTTTTTAATGTTCAGTTATCGATTTTGCCGCAGCGCCTTGGACTTCTTTCAGGCGCCTCGTACAATTTTAAACGCGTTTTTCTCGAAACCATTTTTTTCGAACTGGGAGGACGGATTACTCGAACACCTTTTTGCGTATTTTTTGGGCAAAAAATCGATTTATTTCTTTCAAAGTGCGCCATTTTTTCAAAATATGATTTTGAAAAATCCCTACGTAGTCCCATAGCTAATAATATATAGATTGTATTTTTTTTTGGTTTTTATTCCAAGTCTTATACTTTACGAGAAGACCGTCCTCCTGTGAAGCTATTTGTAAAAAAAACGTTCTTCAAGATGAGCTCTGTTGCCGCCATTTTGTATGAAAATTATAATCATTTTTTTAATACGTGTTTAATATGTGTCAAATAAACCTTCTCAAAAGAAATCCTATTCCTTTATTCATACTTCCAAAATAAATTGTTAAAGTTAGGCCTTTTTTCTGCCGCTAGAGTGGTGGTATTCCTTAAGAAAAAAACTGGTTTTTTTTCACAGATCAACCGGGTGGCCAAAATCAATGACGTTGAAGTTTGCATCGTTGAAATGCAACGGAAATTAGTATTTATGTGTCCATTTGATTTCTTATGGAAAATTTTGCGTACAAAAATCCTCCAACCATTATTTAAGATATTTATTCAGCAATCTTCGATATAAATCTATAATAAAAGATCTTCTATAAGAATAAAAATATGGAAAATAAAATAGAAAAAACCAACTTTCGTTGCGTTCCAACTATGCAAACTTCAACAGCATGGTCAGGGACGCATATAATGATCTGTTTTGCTCCATCCTCACTGGAGAAGCTTTGTCTACGTGGAAAAAAAAGGTTTTTATGAAAATGTGGTCAAAATGTTCGAAAACGTTGGAAAATAACCCATTGAAAAATCTTCTAAAATTTCCCATTTTCGAACTCAATTCTTTGAAATTGAACTTTTGTCCCTCTAGATATTCAATGTTGAGCCCCGTAGTTATCAAGTTACAGTGCCTTTTTTGAAAATTGCACCATTTTAGAAAATCTGAATAACCTCGTAATTTTTTTCCCCCATTTTGACAGGCGACTTGGAGCTAAATCTCTGCGTTTTTTCGAGTCCCTTAAGGGGTTACGTACTTCCAGTATTAACCATTTGCACTCGAGAGGCGATTCTCGCTCACTTTCTATCCGAGCGAAAAAGGACTCGAGTGCAAAGGTCTAACAAAAAATGGTGTTGACGTTTGCATCGTTGGAATGCAATTTTTTATTATTATCTAAAATATTTTATTGCAGCTTTTGGTTATAAATTTTATATTTTATTTATTATATTTTATTCATTTATAATATTTTATTTATAAGGATTCCCAAAAATGTTTCAGTGATTTTCGTAGCCTTAATGTGCCAAAAAAAATACGGCAATACGAAAAGAAAATCTTGTTGCAAACGCTGCAAACTTCAGTACCATAACAAAAAATCGATTATTGCTATTGTTGCTTTTATATTCTACTTTTACTGCGTCGGAGGCAAATTTAAAAGCGCTTTTCTGAAAAATGAATACAGTGGGGCGTCGATTATCCGAATCAATTGGGATCGGGCGCCTTTCGGACAATCGAAAATTCGAATAGCCGAACAGCAATATTCCGTGGGCGAAAAAAAAGTTGATTCTTTCAATATATATATTTAAAAATACAATAAACATTAATGTATTAATAATACAAGTACATTTTTGGTGAATTGCAAATAACCATTGTATCATTTAATGATATAGAACGAAGTTAAATATGTATTTAAAAATAATAAACATTCGTACATCTTTGAGTTCTTATCTATTTATTTTTGAAAAAGTTGACGATTTTCTTCTGCTTTACAACGGGAGGTCGTTTCTTTGCTGCCAAATCTCGACTGCTAGCGCTAAGCAAAGTGCGCGCGAGCGTAGACCGAGGACGTGGATGGGCCGTACAACAATATTGTATACATCACGCAACAATATTGTAGAAATCGTGCAACAATATTGTATACATCGTGCAACAATATTGTATACATCGTGCAACAATATATAGGGCATAATCGTTCGAATAATTGAGCATTCGGATGAACAAAATGATTGTTTAGATAATTGATATTTTGGATAACCCAAATCGCCATTCGGATAATTCACGTTTCGGATAACCCAAATCGCCATTCGTATAATTGACGTTTCGGATAATCGACGCTCTACTATACATCCTTATAGACGGCGTGCACGACGTGCAAAATTTGCATCGTTGGAACGCAACGAAAATGATTTTTGTTCTTCATTTTCTTATATTTTCTTCGGCAGTTTTGAGCTACGAAAATCACGCAAACCTTTTTTAGAATTCACATTTAGCTATCTGCAAATTTGAAAAATATGATTTTGGGTAATAATGTAAATGAGAAACTGAAAAGAATTTTTATTGGATTTCAACGATGCAAACTTCAACCCCATCAGTCTGCACGATAAGTTGAAACAATTTAAATATTTTTTTTCTTCGTATATAGATTCTTCGTAATCTCTATAATGTGCCGAGACATTAGTCAACATTTTTCATAAACATTAAAGCGCGAAATTGTATCAATAATAATAAAATAAACCCAATCAACGAAAAAATTACTTCAAAATGTGATAACTAATATTTTTTTGTAATTACAAAATTTGGCTCAAAAGACTATACCTACCTATAACATTCATGTACAAAAATCTTCGATTTTTCGGATCTATCAATCCATGGGGCAGTGATCACACGGACCATTGGAACGTGTATTTTGGATAAAGGTCTGAACAACGTAGTTAAATAAATAAAAGGATTTTTTTCTCATTTATTTTTAACAAATAAAAGGATTTTTTCATTTTTAAACAAATAGAAGGATTTTTTCATTCATTTTAAACAAATGGATTTTTGTTTCATTTATTTTCAACAAATAAAAGGATTTTTTCATTAATTTTAAACAAATAAAGGGATTTTTTGTCATTTATTTTAAATAATGAAAGGATTTTTAAAAATGTATTTGAATGAATAAAAACGAATTTTTGTTCATATGATTTAAATAGTAAAACGTATTTTTTTCTTTTTATTTATTAAAAATAAAAATCAGGAAATTTAATTGATTTTAAAGAAATAAATTAGAAAATTTTATTTATTCTAAATAAAGAAAAGGAAATTCCATTTTAATTTTCTTCTCTTTTCGTATTTTCCGGATTTTTCATTTATAATCTTCGCTGGCAATGAACGCACAAAAAGAATACAAGGAGCGCTAAAAGGATTTCGGTTTATTTGAAAACGACAATTCGTCGAAGAAAGCGTGCGAAAGCGAGTAAAAAGTATTTTTTTTTCTTTTTATTTTTTTAAAATAAAAAGCAGGCAATTTAATTGATTTTAAAGAAATAAATTAGAAAATTTTATTTATTTTAAATGAAGAAAAGGAAATTCCATTTTAATTTTCTTCTCTTTTCGTATTTTCCGGATTTTTCATTTATAATCTTCGCTGGCAATGAACGTACGAAAAGAATATAAGGAGCGCTGAAAGGATTTCGGTTTATTTGAAAACGACAATTCGTCGAAGAAAGCGTGCGATTGTATTTCGATAGTAAATCGAAGCTAAGATCGATCAACACAGAATAAAAACGCCCGACCGTGACGGCGCTCTCGCCAGGCGTGTTGACAGATGATATTACACCCGCGGACTTTCCAGTTCCATTTTCGTTTGTTTCGCGCGCACGTATACGCATCCCCTCTTTTCTCAAGATCGAACGCGCTGCATCAATTCATAACCTCTCATTCCGCTGTTTTTCGTATTATTTGTGGGAGAAAACAAAAACGAAGTCTCCAACTGGCGCGGCGAGTGCGTTTATCTCTCGCTACAGCGCAGTTACATTAACAAATTGCGCAACAGCCATTAACTCGTGTAAGCGCGCGAGCGCGCGCGGTCACAGCTTGCCTCTGGCCTAATCGAGGCCGTACGTGTGCCCCGTAACATGTGGCATCGATCGATTATATCGCGATTCGAAAACAAAATAAACGAAATGTTTCTAGGTGCAGCTCCCGCTCTCGTGTACACCGCATACGCGCTACGTAATATTCCGCGAAGCCAGAAATAAAGGGGGAGGAAAAGAAAAACAAAGCGTAGGTAATATGTAATCGTACGCGAGTGTACTATGGTCTACGTGAGAGGCTTCGCGTGCGTGGGTGACACACATGAGAAAACACCGTAATGAATTGCGATCGCGTTCAGTCGCGGGAATGACCGCGATGACTCAATAATCATCTGCGACACTCGTCCAATGCTCTAACCGTTATCTTTCGGCGAAGCGCGTCGCCAAATACCGTATTTCTTTCCTCTCTCGACTCTCGCTCAGCTTCTTCGAATCCTCGATTCCTCGAATCGTATGCTTTGTTTCCAATTTTCCGAACGGTTGCGCGAGTCGCGCTCGCACGTACGAGATAAAATATTAAGCTCGGGATAGAGTGACGGGGAAAGAAAGACGATAATTGCTTCGAGCAGGATTTCGATGAAAACGGACGAAAGAAGACAAGATAACCTTAAGGGTAGGTACCTGAGTAAACGGCGAGAAAAACAGGCAAACTTCGGGAATTTTTATCTCAAAAACTAATGATTCGATTGGATCCGGGTGTTTTTTATTGGAAAATATGTATATTCAGGTATGTTTAGGGACCTTTTAAAATAAATTCGTTGACTGGAAGCGATTCAAACGCGATTATCTCGAAACATAGTTTTCAAAGTCGGTGCCGGATGTATCTCGAAAACGGCTTGTCCGATTTTGTCCAAATTTGAATACAATATTCTTCGATAGTTTTTCGCGTCCGCCACGTAGGTTTTTTTTGAAATTTTCATTTTTGCCGGAATCGCGACCGTTTTAATTTAACATTCGTTTTTCGTTCGCAATTTCCGACGATTTTGGATTGCATACACATTGCATAAAAAAGCAATGGTTCAATCAAATGAAAAAGCCCTACGTGGCGAACGAGAAAAACTATCGAAAAATATTGTATCCAAATTTGGGCCAAAAACGGTGAAAAGGGGTTTTTTTTCGAAAAATGTCCGCCATTTTTTTATTTTTGCATATATCGAAAATCGTATGATATGCGCTATAGCCATTAATATACTGAATCTAAAACCTTTTGATTTTTTTTGTTTCGGATGATCCATCTGCGAGATTTCATCAACCACAGAGCTACAATTTTTTAGGATATTTTTTTAACTACCATTTTCGTCTATAAATAGTGACTTAAATAATTTAAAAAATTTTTTTTTTTCGAAAGTGTATTTGTTCAGTGTAACAACTTTTATATCAATATCTATATCAGCCTAACAAAAAAATTCATGAAGATTGCCTTCTTTAGCGTCTAAAGTGAGAAGCCCTCTCGTTAGGCTACATCTATGGTCTTGAAGTTTGCATCTTTGAGACACGGCGAATTTTTCTTCTTCTTTCATTTATAAAATATCTTTTCGCCTGATTTAGGCTATGAAAATTGTTCGAACGTTTTTGCGTATTTCATTACGAGTTAACCTCAAAATGCCAAAAAAAAAGAGTTTCGAATAATAATAGAGATGACGAAATAAGAAAAACATGGTTGCGTTCCACCGTTGCAAGCTTCAACGTCATCTACATCTACGGGTGGATAAAAAATTCCATTTTCCAAAAATATTTTTATTCGATAGTATCAACTTTTAGCTATATTCCCTGAAAATTTCGTTGAAATATTGTTTAAATTGAATGAGCTACAGCTTTCAACAGTCGGGCGAGCGGAAGCAGCACGATACTTCGAACTTTAAACGCGTTTTTCTCGAAACACTGTTTTCAAAGTCGGTGGACATGATACCTCGAGAACCACTTGATGGATTGCTTTCAAATTTACAGGAAACACGATGAGAAACATTTAAAGGTCGTTGACGATCTCACTTCTTTTAAATCGATCTTCATTTTTCAATAGTTACGTAAAAATGACGACTTTTTTTCCCAGTTTTTGTATGCCCGAGTTTCAATTGGTCGGCACGTAGTCAAAAAGAAATTATTTAAAAAATCGACGATCGTCCACGACTCATATTTATTGTTAACTTGGATGACCCGTTTGGTTTTTAGTTTTCGGATAGACCGTTTAAGCTGGAGTGTGTCCACCGTCAAACGTCGCGAAAAAAAAATTCCTCACTGCCGGCGGCCATGTTTTTGTTGTTTTTCTGTATTTTTTGTTGATTTTTCTAAAAGGATCTCAATATATGTGCCTTTGTGTTGAAGAAAATGCGATTTTTTTCTGTCGCCAACCTTTTTTTGGATTGTTTTCAGAATTTGGCCTTTTTCGGGCTCCTTAATCGTGCACACTCGCGTGTATTCGTCGTAGGAACGCTCATCGTCAAGTTAGGGGCATTTGGGAATAAAACTGCGAAATAGGGGGAAGATGGTGTTCTCGGTCATCGCGACGTCGTCGCTGCGTACCTCTTTCGCCTCGCGTCCTCCGCGAACAGCGTTATATCATTCTCCACTTCTTCGGCGAATAGACTGTCCTGCAAACTCATCTATCCGCGGCTTTCGCTGTGTTATTTTCGTACATTCAGTTACGCGTGTGGTCCAACCACGAAGTATTAATCACTCGAGAATCACAAATCCCAACGGAATTAACGCTTGAACGATCGGATTGTTCACAAGCCATGCTCTGGCTTCGCGACGACACTGTACAGCGCTTGGCCGCGTTACTTTGTACCGGAGAGTTCGTAATGTATCGTTCCGTTCGCTGCTGTGCACAACACGAAACACAATTCGAACCCGAACGAGATGACCGAATCAACTCGCTCCCCTCCGCAGCCCCTCTTGCAGCTAAAGTATTGTGTTCCGGCGTGGGGAATCGCGCGCATGCGCAGCGGCGCAAAACGTTGACGCGCAGTCGTAGTCACGGCGCACGCTGAGAAGGACAAGCGTGCGCCGACTGCGAGCAACGACAACAACGAGCAGGAATTTTATTCTTTCCGCAATGAAAATTCTTTCTCGTGTACGCATTGAGTGCGAAAACCCCGTTAAGACGAACGAACGAGGTATTATAAAACGTTTAAAAAGTTGAAACGATCGGACAGCACGGCGCGTTCAATTCGCGTGTGTGCTCGGACAAAAATGGCGGGGAAAGTCACTGATCTCCGCTGATTCGAAATATTGCCCTGAAGATGTCGCCGTTAGTCAAGGTCGTTTGGCGTACGACGCGGTTTGACGTGTGACATGATTTCCTTTTTTTTCTTTACGTAATCTTTTGAGTAATTCGAAAGTGACTGCGGCCCGTGATGAGAGTCTCCAATGAGAACCCAAGTCATTTGGGGGATTCGTACACGTAACATAGGGAATGCGAAACTTGCGTGGAAAAATAACAGTAATGTAATGACGTTGGTGACTGAAGCGGATAAAAAATTCTTCAAGCTTAGTCCGTTGAAGAAATGTGTAATTAATTTTATGAGTGAATCACTTTTTCATACGAAAAAAATGGTTAAATTCGCACATGATTTTATACCCGTTACTGTGGCATAAGGCCTTAATACATAACTTTTTCTTTTTAGGAATATTTTCCGTTATGTTTGAGACAAGAAAATTCCGCGGGACTTATTCCCAGGCTGATAATATCGACGTTCCAACGCAATGAAGCGAACTATTGGAAATCCAGTTTCACCACGATCTCTCGAAAACTGGTGGAGATATCACCATGAAATTTATACCGGAGTTGTAAAACACTATGACGCAATAATTGCGCTTGACATCTTATTGGAAGAAATGTTTTTACAATTTTATGATGGCAAATAATTAATAACTGTTTTCCGAAGTTTTCGTTGACTGGGCGCCATTTTGTTGATTTTGTTGTCTGTTTCTATTTTTCAGGTATAATCAATAAAGAGAAGTCTTAGAGAAGAAATATCCTCGGGATTTTCCAAAATCTTCATCCGCTCGACTGGAATCGTCGTAGAACCAAATCCGACGTAGTTGCCCTCGTTGCCTTGGAACGCTGATAGTATTGGCCAGGGAGTACATATTGAGAACTTTGCTTATTTTACAGTTATAATAAATATTCCTGAAAAGGAAAGGGATTATATTCATTGGCGGCTTTGTTACGATTAATGAAACGCGAGCCTTTTTTTAATGTCAAACTTCTATGGTCCCTTCAATTTGAGCGCGTAACGTATGCATTATATATGTATATGTATGTGGGATCGACAAAATGCATATGTTCAAGTTGACCATTTTAAGAAGCGAAAAGATCTATTAACAAAAAAAATCTTGTGTCCGTAACCAAAGGAGCGATTGGACAAAAAAAGCGAGCGAGAAAAAGCAAGCTGATTACTCAGTCGAAAAGGGAGAGCTGAACGACGAATACCACAAGCGAATACATCCCAATATTCCCGTCTTTCGTTTGCTTTGTTATTAAACTGTTCGACATTAAAATAAAACACATATTTATGATGAATATTAGACATTCCTCTTCCTACCACTAAAATTCGACATATATGTACGCGCTAGCTTTTGCCCGCGGCTTCACCCTCGCTGTGCCGGTTGAAATAGTTATTCTGACTACCTGGTCTACAGTTTTCGATAATTCAACTTGGTGATTTTTAAAAAATGTATAGTTCATGGATACTGACTTTTTGTCCCGTACATCTTGATAAGTATAGATAGATTGAGTATTTACTTACGAAAATTTCAATGGAAATCACATTGATTGATTTTTACTAGACAAACCTTTGAATAAAACCTTTGAATCTTGGATAATGTTATTTTCTGAAATGAGTTATCTAAAGTTAAAATTTAATCGATCTTATAAAATTTCATTATACACTAAGTTTCACGTTTTTCCTTCTTCCCCGTCGGTTAAAATAAAGATATTTTCTCGGTTGGTTACTCTAGAGCGGGCGACATAGAGCTAACCATGCGAGAAACAGGCTGTTCGTAGGTCGACTCTAGCCGCTCGTGGGGTTTGTCCTTGCGATTGGTTAATCTTCATCGCAAAGCGGATGGTTACGGGGAACTGCACTCGATTGAATAGAAACGAAAATTGGGTATAAGTAGTTATACTCGTTCGATTTAAGGCATCTGACCGCCATGTAATTTTTTTAAATTTTTCTAAAAATAAACCCTGAACTGTTAAGAACAATTGAAGCCATCCCTGTTGCAAAGAACCGATACAAACCAATAAAAAAAGAAATACTATCGGAAAATGATGTGTTTTTGTCCTCGGAAGCGCTTATGAATTCCGATAGGATTGACGATATTTTGAAATATATGATTCTATCGGTATTTGTACGTATCTACGGTGCCCATAAAATACCTATAAAATCCGAAAACGGTTCCGCGTAGTTCAATTTGCAAATGCAGATACCTATTGAATTTCAATCGTAATTAATCTGCAACAGCAGATTACTTTAAAATGTCCATTACATTCTAACGGAATGAACTTGCACTCACAAACTGGAATTCTATTGGTACTAATCGGTAGAATCCAATTATAGTTCGTATAGGAAGTTATATGCCAGAAGAGAAATTTGACAGCAATCAGTTTGTATGTGAATTTTCAGATCGAAAACTTATCTTTAGCTGTACGAGAATGTATACGTATTCGCAATTATTTTTTGTCTGAACCTACTCGACTTTTCAGATCGAAAACTTACCTTTTACTGTAGGAGAATGTATTCGTATTTGGAGATTATTTGATATCCGCACCTATTTGCATGTACTTGTATTATAAAAGATTCGTCCTCAGAACGTGGCACGGTTTTTTATCAGTAAATACGGGTCTGGTATTTATAAGGGTGGGATCCATTCAATCGTTTGCTATATGGATTCTACAATCCAACAATAATCATTTGTTGTATGAGAATGTATGTGTATCTCCAAATTATTTTTTATCCGCACCTATCGGAATGTACTAATATTGTAAATGTTTCACCCTCAAGAGGAGGCGTCGGTTTTCATCAGTAAATACGGGCCAATCATTTAACTGTGTGAATCGGTTTTTTTTCTATGCACATAACTCAGAGTGAGGATTCATTAAATCGCTTGGTATATGGACTTTCAATATAATTATTATCTTTTGTCCTATGAGAACATATTGGTATTAGCCAATTTCTTTGTATTTGCATTCATCGGTCTGTTGCAAAGAACCGATACAAACCAATAAAAAAGGAAATACTTATGAAAAGGGAATACGCTTATGAATTCTGATAGGATAGACGATTCTTTGAAATATATGATTCTATCGGGTTTTGTACGTATCTACGAGGCCCATAGATTACCTATAAAATCCGAAAATGGTTCCGCGTAGTTCAATTTGCAAGTGCAGATACCTTTTAAATTTCAATCGTAATTAATCTGCAACAGCAGATTACTTTAAAATGTCCATTACATTTTAACGGAATGAACTTGTACTCACAAACTGAGACTATTTTTGTACTTACGTATACATTACCATAGACGCAGATGCCATTTTTTTGATTGGATATCCATATATAGACCGACCGACGCATTATCACTCAAGTCTGCAGAGGTTGGAAAACACCAATTTAAAACAGATACAGGATTCGAACGGGTATAAGTTTGACTCATATTTGCATAGAAGCACCCGAGCTTCATTATTAAGCTGAACCTTTGACTGTACGAATAAATGCCGAGATGGGCAGATACATTATAATCTGCATCAACATATGCATTCACATAGACTTGAAGGTCAGTTTTGCATTAGACAATCCATATAGAGCCTTATCTGAAATATTCTCTCTTCACCCTGGATAAGTTTGGAAACTCTCATTAAAACATATGCAGGTTAAACCAATATTTATCGATAAGATCGTTGAATCTGTATATCCCCATTAAATGTTAATCAGTCAATACCAATTACTGCTGATGAAGTGACTTATTTGAAAGTTTGGAAACCCTCATTAAAACATATACAGGTTAAACCAATATTTATCAATAAGATCGTTGAATCTGTATATCCCCATTAAATGTTAATCAGTCAATACCAATTACTGCTGATGAAGTGACTTATCTGAAATGTCTGATTCATTCATATTGAAAACGTACATTTTTATCGGAAAATGATGCGTTTTTGTCCATGGAATCACAAATTCTGTCCCATACAAAACTTGGTCCTAATATATCTGCCATTTCTCATAAGGCGAAATAAGTACAGTTTCATACGTATCAGTTTTTGCATTCGAGATCTGATAGCAAAAAATCGTGGACTTTCCCGTTTTATGCACATTCGCTTCCAAACGGTCAAGTCCATTTGAAACTTATAAATTTATAACTTGTGGAAATACAATTAGAAAAATATTCAAATCAAGTCCGTAGCTGCTGATAAATGCACGCAACTTGTCGATCAGTGGAAAATGCAGATTTGATTGACGAAGAAAACAATAGAATCTGATGAATTCCATATCGGTTTATCCAAATAGAAACCGTATATGCGAACATTCCAATGAGTCCAGATAAATTACGAAAATCCGCTATCTGTGCTGCCAATAGACCAAACAGCAATGTATCGGATTTTTATCGTTGGCTATAGGATCCTATCGGTCCTTTGCAACAGGGATAGTACGTATTGAAAAACGCAAAATTGACCAAGTTAGTTATTTTTCGGCAGAAAGGTTGAGCCACTGCGAGCGGTCGACCGTGCGCTGAATAACCGCACATTTACTTTCTTTTGCGATTATCTCGAAACTACATTTTTTGAACTGGTACTATCGAAAAATCGTAAACTATCGGTCCGATTGTTGTCAAATTTTTACACAATACTTTTAGATACATTATCTAAAATGTCACGTAGAATTTTTGCGATAAATTGATTAGCTTTTGTTTTATTATTGTTTTTGCTCGAAAAATTTCGGTGAAAGATACAAATTTTTTCTTCGCCTCACCATAATTTTTTCAATGGTCGAAAAAAAAAACCGCTACGCTACATTGTAGCGACACTACTCACGTATGAGCTGATTTTTTTTTCAGATGGGACATGACCGGGTAACAGCTGGGACAACGACCGCGCCTATGGTGCGGAGGGTCTCCGCGGCAATGTGCATAACGACGCCATGATTTAATATTTTGAACGGAAATTTATTAACGTTATTCTTAAAGCCCTTACTGACGTTGTGTAAAAAAATAAAAATATTCCGGCCCATACTATCGAGTTAATTTTTTTCAAAATAAATATACGTATTTTTCGATCGGCCAAGATGGCCAGACGCCTTAAATGATAGATATACCTTCGTTGTATTTTAAACTACGCAACAGAGAAAACCATATTTCATTCGGTTCAGTAGTTTTTAAGTGATGCGCGGGCATGCAGACAGACAGAGAGAATAAATATTAGCGTAGCCACTAGGGGGTCGGCACCCACCCCCCAGGAATCTCGGTGCCCTCCACAAAAAAAAAAACGATCTAAATAATTAAATTCACACAATCAATTAATTTCATTTGCTTTAATCAAGCAGCATAAAGCAATAATTCAATAAAACTTGTACTATTGAGAGCACAAATAAGTCTCCGCCGTTTGACAGAAGATGGCCCCACCAGGAAGTTATGGTTGAAATTGTCAGATGCAGAACGTCATATCGTAAGGTTGGACACCTGGCAAGACCATAACCCTGAAATATTGGCGATTTTGTATCAGCATCACATAATTTTTTCGTGCGAAAATGTCGAGTTTCGAGCCGAATAAGCGTCATTTGCGGGTACTTTATAACTCTTCTTTACTTCTTTAATTTGAAGAAATCTGCAGCTGAGGCGCATCGATTGCTTGTAGAAGCATATGGTGAGGCTGCTTTAAGTGAGAGAACTTGTCGTGAGTGGTTTCAAAAGTTTAAGAACGGTGAGTTTGACGTCGAAGACAAAGAACGTAGCGGAAGGCCGAAACGAAGACGCGGATTGGAAGCATTATGGGAGGGAGATTCGTGCCAAACGCAAGAGTTTCCGCAAATGACGCTCATTCGGCTCAAATTTCGACATTTTCGCACGAAAAAAATGTATGTGATGCTGATACAAAATCGCTAATATTTCAAAGTTATGGTTTTGCCAGATGTTCAACCTTACGATATGACGTTGTACATCTGACAATTTCAGGCCGCTGATACAGAGCAGTTTCAGTGGACCACGAAAAGTCGCTCGCCTCTAGAGGCGCTGAGAGTCATGTGCCCGGCTCGCTCCCAGCGCACGTAGGCATATTGCGTTACTGAATAGCAATAATAGTTACAATAGCACACCTAGTACACTAAATAACTTTAATATGTTTGAAGGCCTTAGGTCACAGTGACGGGTACAAAATCATGTGCGAATATAACAATTTTTTTCGTATAAAAAAATGATTCACTCATAAAATTAATTACATATCTATTTAGTATGAATATCAAACTGTTCGAATTTTTTTTTTCGATGTACAAAATGGCCGACTACTCGAAACTTCTCGAAACAACCTTTTCCCAGTTGACGTGACAAATAACTTCAACAATTTCCACTCGATTTACTTCAAATTTAAAAGTTATGTTCCTAATTGCATTTCGCAAAGAAGTACGTACGGAATTTCTGATTAATCGAAAACTTTTTATTTTATGAGCAGTTATAACGAAATTTTTCACTGAAAATTCATTTCTTAAGTTCAAATACTTACAACTTTTGAATAAAACAATTTTTTTTAATTCCGTACGTACTTTTCTAGGTATTCTAATGTAGATTGAAGAGAATTTTTGTTTTTTGTTCTAGCTAAAAAATTTTAGATGCTAAATGTCACGCCACGGAGCGCCTAGAAAAAGATAACAAAAGAAAATATTAGTAGTCGGCCATTTTCCACATCGAAAAAAAAATACATTTTTTCTAACAGCTTGATATTCATTCTAAATAGATGTGTAATTAATTTAATGAGTGAATCACTTTTTCATACGAAAAAAATTGTTCAATTCGCACATGATTTTATACCCGTTACTGTGGCCTAACCCCTTAGTAACAGCACCTCCGATCAAGGCGTGATGCGAATAAATGCGAATGGATGGATGCAAACGATATGCTCTACGACCGATATATATACATAGTCAACCGGGCACTCGACTAGCAGCGCCACACAATATAGTTATACTCGAGCGATAACACTGAGGACAGAGAGTGACCACTTTCTTACCATGGGAAAGATCTGCAGTGTCAGGGGCATGGACAATTTCAACCATAACCTCCTGGTGGGGCCATCTTTTGTCAAACAGCGAAGACTTATTTGTACTCCCAATATTTCCTTCCCCGGAATTTCGTAACTTGTATAAAAAGTAGCTATTACATTACGTAAATGAAATAGATATTCCAATTTAACAATTAAGTTAATAGTGGGTAAAAACAATACATTAGATTTTCCGGCCGATACACAACTAGAAGAATACTGGAAGATCAACATTTACTACCAAGCAATACATAATATCATTGTAAATCTAAAACGCCGATTTGAGCATCCACCGTTAGCTCCCCAAGAAGCAATTTTCAAAAAGTTGTCCAAAAGTCGGCTAAAAGGGTGCCAAATGTCCGCCCGGAAGTTATCTTAAAGTCAACAACCATCCAAAAAGATAACTGTTGGACACATGATAACTTATAGGTAACTTCCAAGCGGACATTTGGTACCCATTTGAACAACTAATAGACAACTATTTTTAAATTGCTACCTGGGTCATGCACTGAGACATTCTTTTAATTTATTTTAAAATCTTGATAATTGATGTGTCAGCCGTAAGGGGGCTACACACTTTCCCTTTATCTGTGCAGTTTATCACGTGTGACGTCATATCTGAGCGATGAACCGTGTGAACTGCGCAGTTCAGGCCGGTTTTCACGCAGACAAAAAGTCTGTGCCATGGAGACTAGATACAGGAGCCTAAGCTCGGCATTTTAAGTGATGCCCGAAATTGTAGGCAACAGTGATGGCGCTACAATCGCGCGAATGGTTGAACTTTTAATAGTTAACAATACTTATTTATTAAGAATATAATAACCATTGAGTTCGCTGTAGTAACGTGTCAAACTCGCGTTCGGCCTGTGTCGAGTGAAGCTAGCGCCGCATCCTTCGCGCGATCGCAGCGCCATCCCTGTTGCCTTCATTTTTGGGCACGCTTTTTTATCGTTTCCCCATTGGAGTTTAGGCTCCTCATCTAGTCTCCATGGTCTGTGCATTCTTTCTCTCTCTCTTCCAACGATAACCTGCGAAGTTTATGCAGTTTATCGTACAGTTTGTTGAGATGCCGTCCGGTTCTAGTACTTACGTGATGACTGTGGTCTCAAAAAAACGTTCGCTTTTAGCATTTATCGACAGCTACCGGTCCCTTCCCGAGCTTTGGAATACCGCATGCGTATCTTATACCAACCGTGTTAAAAAAGCGGCAGCCTACGATATTTTAATTGAAAAACTGAAACCTCTCGAGCCTGATGCAACACGCGATAGTGTAGCGAGGAAAATAAATAATATAAGATCCGTGTTTCGCAAGGAGTTGAAGAAAGTAAACGAATCAAAGAAATCGGGAGCTAATGATGTGTATGTTCCGAGTCTGTGGTACTTTGAGGAACTGATGTTTTTGGTGGGCCAGGAAACTCCCCATGACGGTGATTCAACCAATGAACTGGCCAATAACAACAATGAAAATTCGGTAAGTAAACGTGCGATAATGATTTATTATTATTATTACGTATTATAATAACACTGTATTATTTTTGTATATCTCTAAGTAAACCCGTGAATATTCATATTCAATATTCAAACGCTACTTTCGTGCCACGCGACATTTTCGTCATAGTAACTACAGAAAGTGTTGTGAATTTCTTTGGCCGATCTAGAAGAAGATAAATTGCTGCTGTTTCTCATACCAATTAGATGTCCACTATTTGAGGACGTTCGTGACTCAATGTCGAGCTAGTTTTGATAACAAACAGGGTGTTGATTATTCATATAACTTCTGGGATGTCTGAAAAAAAAATAATTCATATGCAAAAAATTATTTGAAACAACAAGCTTTTATTTAATGTACTAAAAAGTGGTAAATATTTTTTTTACCAAGTCACCTACATGTGACTAGAAATAAAAGCTTGGGGCATTCAACTTTTCAAATGTTTAATACATTTGTTCAAGTCAGTTTCACTAACCGTATTTAATTTGGCACAAAAGTAATCAGAGAAATTATAATCATACGTTTATACTCAGTCCGGGATTTTCATTTACGAAATCTAAGGTTGTTTTACAGTAAATTAAATACAGCTGATATGTTAAGGCGGGATATACATTTAGACAGGAAAAAAAGCAATATTGAGGGGTTTTTTAAACTAAGAAATTATGATTCTACAATTATCAAACTTTAGGTATACTTTAATAGTAAATTCAAGGATGCAAAAACTTGTTTTTAAATTAATTCATCATCAAAATGACGGAGCTGCGGCAGAGTATTACAGCAAGGTCGCCACGGACGTTGAAAATCGGTGTGCAGTCTAGCTTCCCGTAGACTTTGATTTGCAAAAAAGTTCAAACATTTTTTCAGTTAGAACATGTATAGTTTCTATGGGACGGTAATTAAAATGAAGAAAATGCAAATTTAAGAAAATGGCACGCATTTACAAAAAAAAATCAACATTTCACGCAACATTTCTTTAACATGTGGATTAAAAAAGTAGTTTTTCTCCAATTTTTCAAATACAATTCTCGTCAAGTAAACGGTACCAATATTATCAATATTGCTACCAAGTTTCAACTCAATCGGCTTAATAGTGTTTGAGTAAACCTGCACGCCAATTTCGATAATGCAGTTTTGAGAAAAACGCGTTTCAAGTTCACGCCCGCTCCGAATCCGCACGGTGAGACACAGCAAAGACAGGCTATAACGTTTGAAGTTTTTCGGATTTCGCTTTGAAACTTTAGGAAAATATTCCACATATATAGTTCTATCGTTAAAAGAAAAAAAAACAACTCGTTTTTTTTATTGTTGTAAATGTATGTCCCACCTTAACGGATTTGTGTAAATTAAAGATTATGTCTAAATTTTAAGTGCCCCAAGCTTTTATTTATAGCCACATATAAGTGACTTTGTAAACAATTATTTTCTACTTTTTAGTACATAAAATAAAAACTCGTTTTTTTGAATATTTTTTTTCGAGCAAATTATTTTCTTTGTTTTAGTCTTCAATTGATTTTACTAGTTACTTATTACTAGTAGTTTACTAGTTTACGAGTTTGTACGTTAGGAACATGGAATGCTTGTGAAAAATCACAAAGACTGTAATTGGGATCTAACGACTAATTGCTGCATATAAACTTTTTAGATACAAACACAGTCAGCTAAGAATTTGTTTGTATCTGTTAGTGAGATTGTATATGGATGATTAAGGCCTTATTTACACTTGTAGCAGGCAAAGGGACATGATTTTCTTGATTTTTTTTTTGACAGGACAATAAATGTTTATTGAAAAACTGTGAACAACATCGATTATCAATATTTTCATGTACTTGTACAATTTTTTAAATTAAAACATTTCAAAATGGCGGAACTCCAACTGTGTTCCAGGAGCGCCTTCTTGTGAGCATTAATTGCGGTGGACATTTTGTAAAAATTTGTAAAAAATTAGATTTTTTTTTAAATGACGATCATTTTAACAAAAATATCATTTTTTGAAGTGATAAATTTTCGGATTTTTTGTTACAAATTAATTTTTTTTCAACAAAATTCAAAATCCTTCGTCCAGGCCCTAGCTATTATGATAATAAATAAGTGGTATACATTTGATATGGATTGGATTAATAGTTTTTTAGTAATCGTGTCCACCGCAAAGGTGTTTCTGAAAAAAGATGATTCTGAGATAATCGCGCTTAAGATTCAAGTATGGTTCTTTTACATTTAAAGTTAATTTATTCATACTAACATGGAGTTGTCGATTGCAGGGCCATACAGTAATCCTTCAGCATCCTCTGCAGCCTCTGAAACATTGATTTAATACTGCCTACGAGCCATTCTTCCTTCTCTTGTGGCTGCTTGCGCTTTCTGCTCGGCAAGCATAACACAGTGCGCTTGAAATCCCTGTAATTGCGAATTTAATGCTCCGATCTTTATGAAATTTGGTGGGAATATTCTTGAGATATTGTACTTAAAGAATATGCAATCAAAAATGTTTCCATTTTTCCGACCATCACAAGTGCATATAAGGCCTTAAATATAGCTAATTTTAGATGATAAGTTGAAAATTTTATGAATTTTTTTTTCTTCCATTGAGTCTTGCATTGTCACCTTTTAGATGTATGTTTGCAAAATTTCAGAGCTCTAAGTA
This sequence comes from Ophion ellenae, assembly GCA_963210295.1. Taxonomy (NCBI): domain Eukaryota; kingdom Metazoa; phylum Arthropoda; class Insecta; order Hymenoptera; family Ichneumonidae; genus Ophion; species Ophion ellenae. Next base: position 18,240,728 of record OY723391.1, on the reverse strand, counting down.
GTCGGGAAATGGATGAAATATTGATTTTCCGTTTTGCATCTCACAGAAAGTCAAGTCACATAAAAGCTTGTAAAAATTGTACAAATAATAACACCTTAGAGCTATGGCATTGACCTTAGTTAGCGATCGATGAGTTTTTGAAATATTGTAAATCTGGAAACTAAAATTCCAAACAAATGTCCAACGATTTTTCTTTCCCGAGGAAGGCGATGGTTGAAATTGCGCCTTTCATGCTTGAACACAGAAAACGAATAGGGTTTCATGAAATTATCCTGTAACTGGCACGCCTCGTCCCCAACAAAGACATATGGAGCAGTTTTGTTACTGCCTGGAAGGTGCTCGGCAAGTGGAATATTCAGATTACCTTTTTTTGAGACTGTCGTAGAAAGCCGTTGTTTTCAAAACGCCTTCATCAGAAGTTCTTCCGCTTGTCCCAACATCAGCCAACAAAACTTCGTAGTTTGCATGAACAATCCCTTTTTGATTGAACTAATAAGCTCAAAATTCCTAAACGTTCCTTTACAGTTGAAGTAACGAGAGCCGGAATTCGCTTTTATTTTTAAATCTGAATGTGATTTCCGTCAACTTCACCAAGACAATGCGTAAATTGCCATTTTTCTTCGAAATCAAGAGCGACTTGTTTCCATTCTTCCTCACTTTGAGGAAGCTGAAATAAGAAATTAGAATAACTATTTAGGTAACAAATATTAATGTTTTTGTTATAGGTTGCCTCATCTTCTCCATCAACTTCTTCGGTACCTACACCCACAGACAATGCGTTTGCACAACCAAGCAGAAAGAGAACGTCGGGCCCTCCATCACATGATCTCCTTCCAAAGGCCACGTGGTATTTGGAAGCTGACGACGATGAGTTTTTGATATTGGCACGGAGTTACGTCGTGAAATTAAGGAAGTTAACTCAGCAACAGCTAATGTTTGCTGATAAAGTAATCAATGAAACATTGCTTGATGGTCAAATGGGCCTTTTAACCAGAGGCAGCTATGTGGTTCACCCATCAGGCCCTTTATCCACTCCATCATCGTCTCTCGATTGGAGTTCGAATTCGTATGCTCGTAATTCTGAACTCTGAACGGCAAAGACTCTGTTTGAGGGATTCTCACACGATGACAACGAATACAATAGTTTGCAATAACATTATGTACCCACATACGTACATACCTGTTGAATTTATAAATCTTATTTTGTATTTCTACATACATGTACCTACATTTTTCTCTAGTAACTATGGTAATAAAGTATGGTTTCTATTTCATGAATATGTATCAAATCACACCTATGGTCTTATCAAATAATTAAAGTATGCTTACCTGAATAAAAAAAATTGCAGTTCTTTTCGTATTGCCACGCATGTTTCTATTATTATCTCTCCATGTGCCTGAGGTGATACACTGATTGAAAATTGCAAATCTTCAAAACGTCTCCCACTTGCCAGGAATCGAAGAGTGACAATCAGTCTCAAATGCTGTGATATTTCTTCTCTCAAGACTGTGTCCTTTTTTTCCAATGAGGAGAAGCAACTTTGATCAATAAAATTTGAAATGCATCTTCGTCCATCCTAAGGTAGGTTTACACTACGACACTTTGGTGTATACACGCAATGTACACATCGAGTGTCTGTGTGTGAACCCCACTGTCTGATCTCGCGACATCTATTGCGACATCTCGCTGGGCGTCGCGCCGAGCGCCGTGTGAACAGGTTGTGTCGGAGTGTCTGCCGCAGTGTTCAAGTTTTTGAACCGGCGCGAAATTATCCAGACACTCGCGACCCGCGTTAAGGGGAGATATACACCTAGATGGTCGAGGTCGAGGATTTAGAAGCTATGAACATTCCGTCGACCGTAGAAGACCTACATTATGGGCCTGGTATCGATGATTCCATGTAAGTTGACAAATTTTATGATTTATTCATTCCCAAATTTTCAAACGCGTTTTTCTCAAAACCACGTTTATCAAATCGGTACCCAAAATTTCTCGAAAACCAATGAACCGACTGCCTTGAGGTTTTTTCTGGTTATTCTATACACCATTATCTCGTACTTGTCATAGGTTTTTTTTTCCGTTACTTAGTTTTTGTTTTATAGGCAAAATAATAACTTATTTCTGGCCTAAAAATCACTATTTATGTTCAAACGTCCGCCATTTTGTCATAAATCGATATTTTCAAAATCAGCTATGACAAGTACTAGATTAAAGTATCTAATTTAATAATCTTTTTGGTTTTTTTTTCAGACGATTTTTGAAGAAACGCCAGGAGGTACCGTATACGCAGATTTTTCACGATGCTCCCAGGATCATACAATATCCTTGTATATTTATGATATTTTTAAATAAAGAAAATTAAACATATTTTTGAATGTATATACTTTTAAATAAATAAAACCCCAATTCGAAATTCCAAATAGTTTTCCTTGAAAAACTTCACAAAAATGACCTTTTTTCCGGCTCCCAGGTGTATATCTCCCCTTAAATAAAAATGGCCATTACGTGGAGCAAGGAGAGCATCAAAAATTTGATATCTCTTGTGGAAGGACTGCCTCAACTTTGGCAAATATCTTGTGCTGATTATAAAAATAGAGTAAAAAACAGGCAGCACTCGAATGCTTAGCGGAACAGTTCGGCACAACATCGGCTGAAGTCGGCAGAAAAATTCACAATTTAAGAACACAGCTTAAGGGGCTATACCAGTGTGAACGCTGAAAATTTGGGTGATTTTCGGGAATTTTTTGGAAGAAAAGTACTCGATTAAATGTTTCGGAAAATTAAGAATATATTTGGCTATATTTGACCTATATTACATCATTTTTTCATAGAAAAATATGGAGATACAAGCGATTTATGCGCTGCCTTCGGAGGCGCCAATGAAAAGTTCCTCCACTGCTCACATGATTCCCGCCGATTGAGTAGCTGAAACCGAAAAAGGAAAAATGTTAAACTGGAAGGTATTTCCTGTACAATGACGTAAGATTTTCGAAAAATATCAAAATCTAACAAAATGGCGTTGTGACGAAAAAAAGGTCTGTTTCCTTGCCTATAAAATGGTCCTTTTTTAAATGGCAAATCGTCAATTTTCATCCAATCAAAAATATCCTACGTCATTGTAAAGTAAATATATTCAAGAGTACTAAGTTCAAATTTCAAGTCAATCGGATAATTGCTCTTTGAGTTACAATGTCAGCAAATTTGAAAAATCTAATTTCGAGAAAAACGCGTTTAAAGATTTAACTATCGATTTTTGCAAGATAAAATAATATTGATATAAATGATATAAAGGATCATGATATTCTTGAAAGTATAAACTGTCGAAAAAGGCAAAAAATCGATTTTTTGAAAGTGTGACACTGGTATAGCCCCTCAATAACAGCGCACAAAATGACCGCTGTCGCCGCAAGGCATTTCTCCATGGCGTCCGAGCGAGTACTACAGATGTGTCAGTAGTTTTGTGTGTGAACATCTGAGACACTTGTGTAGCGACATCACAGTACAGACATTTTCTGGGACACCGAAACCGTCTTATGTGTGAACGGAATGGACATTAGTGTCAGGCATTTGTGTCACAATTAGTGTCGTAGTCTATGCAGGTCTTTAGGTAATGTTTATAATCTTTAATTTTTCCTCCATCTTGTAACTCATTTGGTAAGTGGTGATCACTGGGCAAAACGCTTCTATGCAAATACCAATATTTGCACCAACTTTCACGGTGTTTTTCCTTGTCCCTTCTTATTCTTCTGGCAACACTACTGCAATTATGCACCAAACTGCGGCTCTTCCTTTTCTGTCACCCATTGAACTTTATTCATTTTAGAACACACTTAGAACCATACCTGTTGAATGTGAAGAGAGAACTGAAGGAAACAATCTGACGGAATTGAGGCGAAAACTGAAGGTATCCTACACACCTTCAGTTCACGTAAATGTACAGATTTTCACACAGTTATTTGGGACAGATAACTGCGCAGATAAACGGAAGGCGTGTAGCCAACTTTAGAAGCTGGAGCGGTGGTCACGAAAAACACAGTTTCATTTAAAAATGATGAAATCAAAGCTGGAAATTGAGGAAAGCATATTTTAAGGGGGGATTGTCTTTTTTTTCGCAAAATGTACCGCTTTTTGGGAATTTTTTTGTGAAGAAAGTATACAACGGAAAACTTGTGAAACTTGGCATATAGTTTTATTGATCTGTTTACTACATACAAAAAATTTTTTAAACAATTTCATCAAAAAATCCGCCTCCCACCCCCCTCGACGCGCGATGGTCCTTTTTTGATGGTGTGCACGATTACAGCCTTCACGTTCATCCTGCAACAAAAACCCAAAAAGCATTTTACTTTAGACACATATAGCTATCGTTCGATGAAGGGGAAAAAAAATTGACGATTTGGTGACGTTTTGAACTTGAAGTATCGATGTTTCGAAAAAAATTGATCGATTTTTTGTTATAAATAAAAAACTATTAAACGTATTGCTTTTTTGCTTCATCAAACGATAAAAGGATGTCAGCTGAGCATTCTGTCTAAATTTGAAGGCAATCGGTTGAATAGTTTTTGAGAAATCGTGCACACCATCAAAAAAGGACCATCGCGCGTCGAGGGGGGTGGGAGGCGGATTTTTTGATGAAATTGTTTAAAAATTTTTTTGTATGTAGTAAACAGATCAATAAAACTATATGCCAAGTTTCACAAGTTTTCCGTTGTATACTTTCTTCACAAAAAAATTCCCAAAAAGCGGTAAATTTTGCGAAAAAAAAGACAATCCCCCCTTAAAGGAGCAGAGTCAAAGTGGGAACAGTGGCAACAGTGGGTACACTGAACCTTTTCTGTTTCTCAGAAGTGGACATGTATATATGTGCGTCCGTTTCACATTAGAACCATCCTCGGATACCAATAGGTTTAAACCTGTCTGTGAGTCGCTCCCGCGCAATTCGTTGTGAAAGGTGATTTTATATTATTTTTGGTGTCAAACGTTAAAAAACCAGCTGAGTTTGTATGTTTTTGCTTCTTCACCTATCGCAGTTATGCTCGAAGTCATTGTTCTCCCGCAATATACAGCTATATTGCGGTATTTGAGCATTGTGTTTGTTAACCTAAGAAAAATAGAAACTTGTCAGTACCCGCTTTGAAAAAAGAGAGGGTCGGTACACAGTGGCTCAATTTTTCGAGGTACACAGAGGTAAGTCATAATATGCATATTTTCGCGTTGTGATTTAGATAGATACTGGTACTATCTCATTAGGTAGGTACTCATTATTGATTAATATTCAATAAATGATTGTAATTGATTTCATGATATGCTGTTTTTTTAAATTAATTTTTCAATAGTTTACTGTGCAATACTCCCCATTGTATAGAGAAAAGCACTCCATTACCTACCAGTGTACTGTGGATCAGGGTAATTTTCTTCAAATTGTGCTTGATTTTGAAATTTTTGTTTGAATGTGAAATTAGGCATGTTTCACTGTGTACACCCCCAAGTACACAGTGGATCAAATCGCATTTTTGGAAAATGGTTATTATCTCAATATCTATTGGGTTAGGCCGTTCAGTGTCTTTTAACAAAATGAGACATTGAACACACTTCACGTTTAGTCAAGGTTTCACTGAGATTGTGTGAACGGTTAGGCAGCTATAGACCTCTGAAAAAATGAGCCACTGATCCCACTCTGACCCTACGGTCCTAACTTATATAAACTTTTCCAAGCAACAATGGTACTCCATGTGAGCTCCACCGGCTGCGTCAGGGTTCTGCCATGAGGCGGATAAAACCGTGGTTTAGAAGCACAATGCTTGAGGGACGATTCATCAGTACCTACTGAAAGTAAAGTTTAAAGACTGGTAACTGGATTAAGAAATAATTAAAAATGAGTTTATTATTGTTTAAAGTAGTACGAGCGCGCAATCTTGATTTCTATAGATTTTGTTCAAATTTTAACCAGACATTGTTCATATCATCATGCATGTTTGAGTGAAATTTCAGAACAGTCGACTATTTAGATTGGAAGATAATGGGTTTTAAATGCATTAAACTTTAGACAGAATAATTTTCCGTAAAAAATATTTGTCCCCTATAATAAAAAGACACCGCATCGTTTCACGTATCCAATGACGTGAGTTTTCGCGGCATATTTAAAATAATACTGCAACACAAATTTTTATTTGGAAATAATTTTTACTCGAACAAAGTTTTTAATTAGTTATGAATGAACCAACACTTTTATTTGTTAATGAAAATAACATAAACAATATAAAATATTAATATTCATAATGCAAATATTTGTTTATGGCTAAATTTTTAACTTTAGGAACACGATAATTATTTTTTTCTCGAAATATTGAATAATACTGTTCCGCGGTGTTCCCATATGTCTTCTTATTATAGGGAACAAATATTTTTTACGGAAAACTATTCTGTCTAAATTTCAATGCAGACCCTGCAGGATTAAAAGTTGCAATTTGAAACCCCTTAATTTCCCAATCTAAATAGTCGACTGTTCTGAAATTTTACTCAAACATGCATAATGATATGAAGAGTGTCTGGTCAAAATGTGAATAAAATCTATAGAAATCAAGATTGCGCGCTTGTACTACCTTAAGGTATTGCAAGAGTTTGAAATTAATTTGAAATTAAATTGTGTGTTACGTGATTATCGACTATTATGTAAATTTTCTTGAAAAAGAAAATTATTGTGAACAAAACCACTTTTTGTCAGCCCCACCCCCTCCCCAGAAAAAAATGCTGGCTACGTCAATGTTCTTATAGTTGAACTCGCGAGAACTGCGACACTATACACGTACGTGCAAGGCCGTATTTACTAGAATACCACGCACAGACACACGCACACACTGCAAAGGATGAAAAAAATAAAACCAGTCTTATTTTGCCTCTCGCGATAAATCGAGAATCCTGCTGAACGAGCATTCGCCTTATTGCATTCCACTTTTGCCTATGCACGCAGAAAAGTGAAAGGCGACCTTATCTCGTTATCGCGTGCGCGCGACTTCCTTTTTCCTCATTATGTCAGCAGACTAGAAATAATGTAAGAATTCGATAGTCAAACGAGTATGGTAACGAATATTTGGAATATAGATTAACATTTTACTTTTTGTCCCAGATTATGTTTTTTTGTCGCAGTGCAATGCATTAGTATTAAGGGGTTAGGCCACAGTAACGGGTATAAAATCATGTGCGAATTTAACAATCTTTTCATATGAAAAAGTGATCCACTTATAAAATTAATTACACATCTATTTAGTATGAACATCAAGCTGTTAGAAAGCATTTTTTTTTCGATGTACAAAATGGCCGACTAGTAATATTTTCTTTTTTAAATCTTTTTTTAGGCGCTCCGTTGCGTGACATTTAGTATCCACAATTTTTCACCTAGAACAAAAAACAAGAATTCTCGTCAATCTACATTAGAATGCCTAGAGAAGTACGTACGGAATTTAAGGCGTTACCCCCACTTGTAGCGCAAAAAAAAGGCCTTTTTCATGAATTTTTTAAAAGAAAACTACAAAACTTTTTTAATCGATCAATATACCATCTTAAAGAACACATCTTGAAGAACTTTCAGTAATTTTTTTATTGAAAAATATTACATTGTTTAGTGGCAAATGGCCGTCAATGAAATAATGTTTTTATATACACGGTTTGCGGTGACCAACATTGCGGCAAAGTGGATCATCTGAAAAAAAAAATGCGGCTGGATTTAGTCAAATATAAGTATAAACTAGTCTTTAATCGAAGAATTTTAAAAAATATTCATTTTTCACAAAATGGCGGACAGTCAAAGTTAATGGTTCGATTTTAACGAAAAAAAAACGGCCGTTTTTTGGCTATAAAACGGCCATTTTTTTTCGAAAAAAAAATCGAACGATTAAAGACTACATTTTTATGTATTAAATAAGCCTGCAAAATTTCAAGAAGATCGGTTCATTAGTGTTCGAGTAATCTTGGTCACCGACTTCAGAAATGCCATTTTGAGAAAAACGCGTTTAAAGTTTCTCTTTCAACGCTCTTTCAACGCGGATTCTTCTCTTTCAACGCTCATATCTCAGTCAATTTTGTTCGGATCGACTTGAAATTTTCAGGACATATTCTCAGATACTTATACTTCAAAAAAATGCAATTAAAAAAAATCGATTTGTTCAAAATCTCAAGTGGGGGTAACCCCTTAAAAAATATAGTTTTATTCAAAAGTTGTAGGTATTTGAATGAATTTTCAGTGAAAAATTTCGTATAAAACTGCTCAGAAAATGAAAACTTTTCGATTAATCAGAAATTCCGTATGTACTTCTCTGCGAAATGCAATTAGGAACATAACTTTTAAATTTGAAGTAAATCGAGTGAAAATTGTTGAAGGTATTTGTCACGCCAATTGGGAAAAAGCTGTTTCGAGAAAAACGCGTTTAAAGTTTTAGTTACTCTATGGCCGTGCCAGAGGTGGGCTTACGTTATACGCTCAAAGTCGGTGAAAAAAAATTTCTTGCTATAAATCGAATAATAACTTATTCTTATGATGATTAAGCACCGTTTTAGGGGGACAAAATCGATTTTTTTAAATTCTACTGTGTCCTTACCTTTTAAGGGCGGAGTAAGGTTAATTCGGTGAAAAAAAGGCGTTTTTAAGAATTTTTTTTGGCGATACAGATAGTATTAGTTTATTCAGTCAATTTCCATATAATAATGCAACATTTGAACAATACTTTCCTAAATTTTCATTGCAAAATATTGAAAATTGAGCGAGTGACAGAAAATCTCCGGAGGCGCCTCGAAAAAAAGTTGTTTTGCGGTGTACATCATAACACGCAACAGAATCATCTGAAACAAAAAAATTGAAATGCTTTTCTTAAAGGAGATGTTTCTCGAGGAAATCACGAGAGGATTTTTTTTCTTTCGATTTTAAAATTTTTCGTAGCGCTTGGGAGCCAAAAAACCGATTTTCGCTAAAAAAAAACGACTAATTTGTTGTTGTAAAATTAACAATCATTTTAAAAAACAAAAAAGCTCCTGACGATACCTGGTGAATTATGTGAAGAAGTACTGTGCAAAATTTCAAAACGATTGCTCCAGTAGATTTTGAGTTATGGCGTACACGGACTTCAAACATGACAAGTTTCAGAAAAACGCTTTAAAGTTTTGCACACTGAAAAATTCAAAATAAAACTCGATCATTTTCTTATACTCACACAGAGTTGTCGATGCCAGGTCCGTAGAGCAAAAAGTTTCCATCAACACGATCTAGAGCATCTTTTTGCATTTGTACGCAAAACTCTTCCTTCTTTACTGTCGTGCGTCAATTGTGCTCCGATCGACTTGAAATTTTGACACAATATTCTTGAGATATTATGCATTCTTTTAAAAAATAAAAGAAAATGCAAAAATAAATTTTACATACTTTACCCTCTCCTTAAAGACTAGCAGAAATCCACCAGGAAAATTGAATCGAACCCACTGTACCGATAATAGTAACACAAGTCATCAACAACGAAAAATTCTTAGTGCCCGCAAAATTCGTATGATTTATTGTCACGAGACTACTAGTGAGACCTATACCAAGCTATATTTCAAGTTACTACACAGGGTTTTCAAATAAATTTTAATTTCATTGCTAGGTCGTTAGCAATTCATTTGAGAAAAATTTTATTTGTTTTTTTTTTTTTTTTTTTACTAAATGCTGTTATAAATTAATTCCGCAAAAAAATTTAGAAAAAAGATGATAGATTTCGCGAAAAAGTGCTTTTTTCTTATTATTTCGGGATAAGAATAAAGGATCAAGATGAATTCGCAGAAAATCTTGGCTCCTTCGGAGTAGAGCAAGGAGAATGCTTTTACCAAGCATAACAATCATGGAAGATAGGTATCAGGGACGATGGAACACACACGTGGCTGATTCCGTTTGGAGTTTGATGCGTGACTGCCTTAACAAGCCTCACTCAAGAAAACCACGAAAAAGAAGCTTAGTCAATATAAAAATATCTAATCTTTTTTTTCAATGTATATTTCCCTGTTTTTAAGTAGAATGTAACACTGAAGTTTGCATCGTAGGAATGCAACGACATTTTTTCCATTTTTTATTTCCTTATTTTTATCATTACCCGAAGTCTTTTGGTTTTGCAAATAGCGGTCGTAAGTTTCTAATAAGGATACGTAGCAACTTTCGATCGATATTCATAGCCTCAATCGGCAAAAAAATGAGTAATTAAGGGGGGAACCTCCTCCAGACAACAAGTTTTGGAATATTTTTTTACAAAAAATTGAGAGCATTTATTGCAATGAATCAAATTACATAATAATATTCACGTTCAAATGAATACAAAAAAAAAATGTCATGATTGAAAAAAACAAAATGGCGGCGCTACAGGTGCTCGAACTTGGCTCCTAGAGTTTGCGCTGTAGAACGCCCACGTTCTTGTAGTTAACTAAAATCAACGAAACAATTTTTTTTCATTCAAATAAGTCATTCTGCTTTGCATGGACCTAAATTTGGCACAAAAAAAAAACAAATTTAAAATTTGAGGACAAAAATTTTAAAAACACTTTTATAAAAATACAAATAAAAAAAAACACAAAACAAAAAATACAAATAAATAAAACACGTTTCGAGAAAAACTCGATTGAAGTTTTCGTTCTTGAAAAGTAGTTTAGAATGATTTATAATTACACAAGCTTAATCTGCGATGCTAGTGTCATAAAGCAAGCCTTCTTCTAGGAAAGCACTAATCTGGACTGCATTTTTCTCTTTTTGTGTGAACTGTTTGTGTGAAAACGAAAAACGACGATCACACAGGCCGAATTTTTCTTTACAATCGTCGAAAGTGGGAAGGGGTACGTAATAAAAAAAACATTTTTATTATTTAAGTAGGAAAAACTGTTGTGTTACTACTAACTTGATAAAGTAGAACATTATCGATGATTATTATGAAAAAAAAACTGCGTCGGCGAATGTTTTATACAACTGAGAATTAAATTTGGAGTCATTTATAATTATGGCTATTTACATCTAGGTCACGAGATTATTTATGATTACCATTATTTAATATTAAGCGTTGTCGAAATACGGTAACTTCGGTGACATTGAGGTCGGCAGTAATGCTCTCCATTCTCCTGCCAAGATTCGTAATCGTTCATCAAACCTTGATGATTTAATATTGAATATATATACTTTACGATGGGCAAGATGGTTTTTTTTTCTTCTAAATGTTTACAAAGGATTAGTTTGCGTTAAGCCGTTGTTAGAAATGGTCAATTTTGGTGCTAAATAGCTAAAAAAATTACATCACCCGTAAACGTCTTGCCCGTCTAACCGCACATAAAATTACATGCATTAAACTATTTTTTACCTCTGGTGTTTTGTGGAGAAAATTTTTCAAAAAAATCGTAAAGACTCAGTATAGTCTAGACAATAACATATATATTTTTTCAAATTCAATCTTGAATGGTGGCTAACGCTCCAACCTCCGTAAACGCGTTTTTCTCGAAACTAAATATGTTTTTCACAACACTGTACACGATTTCTCGCCATCTAACGAACGGATTGACTCGAAATTTGATACACTTTTTCAGGGCAATAGTAGTTTAGTCTTGATCGACGTTTTTATTGTCGACATTTTTTTCATTGCTTAGTGAAAATAATGTAATTTTTCCTCGAGAAATCGAGAAAAAAAATGTTCTATGATTGAAACACGATGACAAAAAAAGCTTGGTGAAGTCTTAGCAAATATGAAGAGCCGGTGAAAAAAAACCGGCCTTGTCCATAAATTACTTTTTTACGGGACAAGTCAAAAACCAAAATAACCAAATAGAGATGAGTTAGAATTTTTTAGCTTTAATTTATGATGGCTCTATCAAAATGTAAGCTTGGACCTGGCTTTACTTAAGGGGTTATGTACAGTTAAAATTTTCGAAAAATCGATTAGAATTTCTTTTTCGTAATGTACATATATTCAAGTACACACACAGAAAATTTCTTGTCAATCCGGCGAATATTCTCGAAGTTACACGCACATTAGTAATGACGTGTCAGAGCGTTCGAAAGTGCTTTTGAAACTTTAAACGCGTTTTTCTCAAAACTGTGTTTTTAAAGTCGGTGAGCAAGATTTCTCGGTAACGGCTGAACCGATCAGTATCAAATGTTAACACAATCTTTTCAAGTATATTTTTTTAGTTATTAATCGAAGGTTTTTTCTCACCGACAAATATTTTCCATTTTATAAACAATTTAAGGCCTCAATTTTTGTCAATCGATTTTTTTGTTGAGAAGCCGGCATTTTGTCAAAAAATATTATTCTGCTTATTCCTTCGATCAATTACAAGATAATCCATTATATTAACGAAATATTTTTGTATTCTTTTCATTTTAGATGATCCAGTCTAGAGATATCGTGCTCACCGCAAGACGCCTTGGTAATTATGCATAAGTGGGGCACAACTCCAATTTCGATGAGAACATTTTCTTTTTCGCCATGAAGTTGTTGATTCCATTATAATAAGTGATATGACGTTGGGGGAGGCTGACATTTTCTATTAATTCCATAAATTATGGAGTTTCGAAGTTCCCGGAAACACGTGATGAGATAGGGCATTTTCCAACATTTCAACGCCTATGTTGGGGGTGGGGGTTGGGGATTCATAGAAAAAGCCTTCCCGGATACCCAAACACACACACACACACACACACACACACACACACACACACACACACACACACACACACACACAGAGTGAGTGTTTGGGTTTGTTGGGTGCTGCGTGTGCTCTATTCGTGGTCATACCGTCCGACACCACGTGTTTCCGGAAACTTCAAAATCCCCATAACTTATGTAATTAAAGAAAAATGTCGGCCTCCCCCGCCAAAATATCATTAACGGTGACCAATTAAAGCAGTTTAGGTCAAAAAAAAAAATGTTGCCATCGAAATTGGGGCGGTGCCCCACTTATGCATAATTACCGACGCCTTTTTTTAGAGGTGCTCCCGGAGATCAGCTATAGCAGCTTTCGAAATAATCATTTTTACAAATAAAAAATGTTAAAATACAGTTAAAAGTTACCACAATATGTGTACAAATTTTTACGTTAACAGATTTAAAGGTCTTCTCAAGAAAAATTCTTGAAAAATCGATCTTTTTGGACCTACTGGCTGTGTATAACCCCTTAAGGGCTTAATCGAGCCGCTTTCCAAGCCCGGCCTTTTCGGCCAAGCTACACATGCTCGTAACCCTATCATGTTACGTATTTCTTCAAAATTGATTTTCTTCATACAATCCTGATTTTCGGGTTGTCACAGTAACCTAACCCCTAAATTCGCTGAGACAATATTTTTCATCCTCAATTTTTTGTCGTTTGATGATAAAACGTCTCCACAGTGGGCACACGTGTCTCGCGAGATGAAAATGAACGAAATGAACGGGTAGGGCAGGCGAATTGTACTGTACAAAACATATTTATTCAATAATTTACAGTGAGACACAATAAGTGTACAACGTACAAGCGTTAACATTCTCGTGTGCTGCTACTCTTCCAATTGTTTATTTTTTTTTTGTTTAATTCATTTTGTTTTCATCATAGTCAATTTTCTAAAGATTATGTACAACCACACTCCTTTTTTATTTAACGTTAAATAGACCAAATTTGTTTTGTATTGTTATTCACGTGTCTCGGTTGTTCTCTCTCATTCTCTCTTTCTCGCTCTTTGTCTATTTTCCGAAAAGTTTAACCGTAGATCGAGCACTCTGTCTCTGTATCTCTCTCTCTCTCTTGCTTTCTTGTATAGGTTTGGAGAAAATATTTTCAAAATATGGTCAATTTTCCTATGAGAAAAACCTCGCGTACGCGTTATGAGGACTTTTTCTAGTGAACTTTCACGATCACGATAGCGATATTTACAGCGTGTAAACATACAAAGTTTGGAAAGGCCTAGGTTCGTCCAGTCTTGCGGCATTTCGACAAAGTGCCAAGAAAGCGGGTATCCGATTGGTTCTTTTTGTGTGTGTGTTTTTTTCCGTATTGTTTTCACGAGTCAGTCAAAAAATATTCTATTTCGCTATCAAGCGGGAACGATTCAGCGAACACGGTGGATGTTTTTTTTTCCTTCTTTCTTTGTTCAAATTTATTTTTGTATTCCACGGTACGCCGTTGATCTAGTTATTGAATGCACCGGATCTGGACGAGAACCACGAACTATATAACGTTGTCTCTCATATGTTTCCCTGCACCAGCCACATTTACAGGTTTACGTAAGTTACTAATTACAAGTTAAATCGACGAAACTTCACAACTTAGAAACATACGACGAAAAAAAACATGCATCCCGAGAAGGACGAAAAAGAACTGAATCGCGTTTCGACTTCGCCATCGTATTTTGTAATGACGCCGATTGCGATCATGATCGTTGCAAGGGCGACACATAATGAATGGACATTTTTTTCGAAATTTCAGGACCTACGCGTTTTACTGTCGAATATCCATAAGTACGAATATGAGGGATTCTCCGCCAATTCAGCCACTTCTTTTCGACTATCTCAGATCTGCCTCATAATTGGTTATATCACAGTACTACTAAAAGGCATTCTATGTGAAAAACGGCTTTTTCTAAAATCCAACAATTTAGAAAAAGCCGTTTTTTTTCACGTTACAATATCTCGGAATCTTGTTGTTACTGAAAAAAAATGTCTGCACGTAAAAGTTATAGTTTTGTGTTAGCTTTCGAGCAGAATATTTTAAATAATTTTTACGCTTCGGTAACGCTGATCTTTTACCAAAAAAGGGGGAAATAATTTTTTTCTTAAAAAAACAGTCATTTCTTTTGGCAGAAAAAATTACAGAGTCTTCCAGTATGTCTGAAGATATCGCAAAAGAACCGCCAGAGTGGCACGGAGCGACGTTCCGGTATAAAAAAATTAATTTGTGTGGTTTCATTTTTTTTACCCTAAAACCTCGATCCGTGCCACTCTGGCGATTTTTTTGCGATATCGTCAGACATACTGGAATACTCTGTAATTTTTTCAGCCAAAAAAAATGGCCGTTTTTTAATAAAAAAATAATTTCCCCCTTTTTTGGTGAAAAATCAGCGTTACCGGAACGTAAAAATTATTTCAAGTCGTCCGCTCGAAAGCTAACACAAAACTACAACTTTTATGTACAGCCATTTTTTTTCAGTTACTTCTAGTTTCCGAGATATATTCATTTGGAAAAAACGGCATTTTCTAAAATGTTGAATTAAAAAATATGAAAAAAAACACAAATGCCTTTTAGTAGTACTTTGATATCACCAATTATGGGGCAGATCTGAGATGGTCGAAAAAAAGGGGCTGAATTGACGGAGAATCCCTCATATCCATAAGTCCAATATCCATGAGTACGAATATCCATAAGTCGAATATTCATAAGTGAGTATAGAGTAGAAATGAGTGCCGGAAATGGCAGGAGGTAGAGATAAGTGAATTTGTTTGGGTTTCCTCTATACTCACTTTTCCTCTACCTTCTACCATTTCTCGCACTCATTTCTACTCTATACTCACTTATGGATATTCGACTTATGAATATTCACTTATGGATATTCCGACTTATGGATATTCGTACTTATGGATATTCGATTATGGAAATTCGACTTATGGATATTCTACCCCAATCACACGTTTCGGCCACTCGGCACAGTCGAGTCTCACACGCACACTCGAACGAATAGAATTGATCACACGATTTCACGGATATCTTGTCAAGAATTGTTGACAGCCTTAAGTAATGTCTCGGACGTGTTCGTCGATAGGATTTTAATGAATTGCGATTTTCGCCAGAACAAATATGCGACATTTCTCCAATTGACAATTTTCCGACTCAATAACAATTCATTCGTTTTTTCGAGCAATCATACGTTGAAAATTGTAGTCGGTAAAAAAATAATCAATTTCGTAACCCAAGAAAAAATATGCGCTTTTTAAAAGTTTTTTTTTCTCTCGATTACCTCAGTGTCGTGGTATTTCTTCGAGGTTCTCAAACGAAAACTACGATTGTCCCTTTGGTCGATAGAGATCAGGGGTATGAGAGAATCACGAATGTCATTTGAATTAAAAACAAATTTCCGTACAATGCCGATCGAAAATGTTCGATCCTGCACGCTCACGTCCGTGAAAAAAAAAAGTGTGCTGAAAGGGATTGAAACGGAAAACTCGGTGATGCACGATAATACGAATGTGAAAAACGGTTTCAAGCCCGGGACAAACTACGTAAATTCTTGAAACTTCATCTCAACGTTTGTCGACGTCGAGAGAGAGGGAAGAAACCATATATATTTATATGTGTGTGTGTGTAAGCGTGTGGAGAGGAGTGTCCTTAAATGTCTATTCGTGGTCGATATTGTAACCTCAAGGGTGGGTCCCGGAACCTCCATCTGGTAACGTACACGAATTTCAACGTGTGGTCCTTACCTAATAGTTCGTCGTTACAGAGAATATCAATCTGTGGAAGAAAAAGAAACGTCAATTTCGTTTAATACGCGAATACCCGCGTGGCTTGTACCGACGATTCGTATCGCGCGAGAATATACTTACATCACGGTACTTCTCCATTCCGTTCAAAACCTTTTTGGCTATAAACTTCTTGAGGTGCGTTATCGTCGCTTGTGCCGAACACCTTATGAAACGTCGCTTCAGCGTTTTCAGACTTGCGTTTATACACTCCAAGCAAACGTTGACCTATTGGAATAGAATAAAGGCGTTAATGACAGGAATCTGAGCAATTCGTCGTTTACAGTCAGAGGTTCAATCGCATCCCAGAAGTCTTATAGCAGATTTTTTATATCGGACCATGAATACGCCCCCCCAACCTCTATAGTTGTGGGGGTCTCGAGAGAAGTGAACACGGTGGTGTCAAGTTTAGGGTAAAAAGTGAAAGGGGTGGGATAAGTAAGGGCCCGAAAGGGATACGAAGAAATGTTGGAAAACATTTTTTCTTCAATAAAAATAGTATACACCTCAGTTACGCTATTTACTTCATATTTTCGTTTATATTTGATATACACAGTACCGAAAATATCTGTGAAATTTGAAGTTAAGGTAGTCCTATCGCCAGGCTTCAATCCATAGGATTTTCATAATGTTTTTTTTTCAGGTACACTAAATATATTAATGATCGTCTCTGTAAAATTTCAGGGTCGTTTATCGACCTAATTAAAGAGAAAAGAAATATTAAAATTGCGTTTTTTGTGAAGGAATTCGTCAGATTCTAAAAATAATCAGATTTATATGCTTAACACTTGTAGCAGTCCAGTGCTCTCAGAAAAAATTACGCTTATGAACCAAATTTTTATGTAATATCAAGTTTAATTTGAACTTCCGGTATTGGATTTATTACCACTTGCTACGATAAAGAGTCGTGACAGCAAGGCAACAGCTGACGGTAGTCCTAATCCTCATCTCACTCATTCGAATTTCCACACATATTTCATTTTTAACCGACATATTTGGCCGAAACAAATTTTCCACGTTTTTTACCAGTCGTGGCCCGAATACAATGCTTTATATTTCCCGCACCTGACATTGTTTTGACAGATCGACGGTGAAAAGCATGGACGTTAAACTCGCCTGGTTGAGTAAAAAGAGACGGAGATAGAACCAATATTGCCAAATATCAAACCTAGAAATACTGCGCGAATCGTTGGAATAGCTATTTTTCATTTTTCTAATTGAATGTGAACATTCATTAAACAGTTTACACATGGAAAACTTAGTTATTACAATTTTTTTTTGCACATGTTACTAATATAAATTGTACAAGTCTCAAGTATTATCAGTGGTATGACTAGTGTGGAGCGATAGGACTACCTTAAGGGGAGGGTAGGTGTTTGCACTTTTGAAAAATCGATTTTTTTTGTTTTTTTTTCTTATAGTTAAACATTTCAAGAATATAATCCCAAAATTTCAAGTCAATCAGAGCCAAACTCTTGAAGTTATTGACTATTTAGGCCCGCACCTCTAACACTGTAGCTCCGACTTCTCTAAACTTCAAACGCGTTTTTCTCGGAACCACTTTTTCAAAGTCCGTGTTCACTGCCATTTGAAAACTACATGACCGATTTATTTCAAACTTGGTACACACTTTCTACATATAAAATACCTCCCCCCAACGGTTAGTTTGAGATTTCTTTTTACATTGAGGGGGTTTTCCACCCCCAAAATGGCGGAATTTTTCGCGAAAAATAGCACTTTTCACTTTACATGACCACCAAAAATTTAGAAATGAAAAAAAAATTATCAAAGACCGTTGGGGGGAGGATTTGATGATACTTTGACTAAATTTTAATGGTACTTGATTTCAGATAATTTTTAGCTGAGATACAGTGAACACCGCAATTCGTGTTTTTCCAAAGGCATTCTTGGAAAAGCTTTGTCACCGGCTTGTTTGTTTATATTTTCGAGTACAAATTTCACGGAATGTTCTTGAAATGACACTTAACAATGTACAAAAGGTTAAAGGAATAATTAGAAAAGTTATATAACATCGTGCGAAATGCGAGCGCTCGAATGATCTGCCTAATTCCGGACACTTGATCGGTCGGAAACGCAGAAAAAAATTATTCATCAATTATATCGTCGCAGGCGATTTTTTCAAGCACAAAACTTGTTAACGAGATATTTTTATAATAACGATCGTTTACGAATTTTTTTGTTTAGCTACCCAACAAGACTAAACAAGGCTCTATCGGACAATAAAGTGTTGTATGGATGAGGAATAACTTTCGATTTTGGACAAAGACCCGCCAAGCAGGAGGAACTAGGTTCACCGTTCATCCCTAGAGCACAGGAGCTTTTCGGGCGATTCTAGATAACTTTTGAAATTGGATATTTCTTTCAAATTGTACAGACATGTTTGCTAACAAGTATCATGGTTGTTATGCATTCTTGACTCAGACATTTCTTGACTTTTTCAGGTTTTCCAGACAGGTTTCGCAAATATTCCAGGAATATTGGCGTCAAATAAAATACTTATTTTTTATAAATCAAATATATTAAAACGTTAAATAACAAAATAAAGAATTTAAAAAACTGCAATGCGAAGAATAATTCAAACACTGTAAATTTAAGAAACTAAAATATAAAGCACATACATCTTTTTTTATGTCGGTGCGAATAAATAACAAATAAATACAAAAACTTATCTACAATAATGACTGTGTGGTTGTGTATCGACAAATCGAATGCAAATGTATAGAGCTTTAGAGTAAATAAGTTTTAGTTTTTAAAACTTCAATGTTTGGCACTGACATAATTTGTTCTTTGTATATAATGAACAATAATATAGATATTAAAAACATACAAAAATATTTATTTTCATACTTTTCAGTTTTTTTTCAAGTTCGTTTCACTTTTCGTAATTCTTGCAAAAAGTAAATTCTGGAAAAGTCCCAGAGAATTTTCACAATTCCCTGACTTGTCCCTGATTATTCAAGGAGGAAATAAATTCCCTGAGTTTTCCCGCTTTTCCATATGTGTAACAGCCATGAGTATACCAGGGTATGTCGAGAAAAAATTAACTTTATCCTTTGGAAAAATAGTATAAGATTTTCAAAAAATGTATACCAAATTTGAGCTCTCTAACTCAAATGTAAATGGTAGTGCCCAATCATTTTTTCCCCATTTCATTAACACGAAGAGTTTCTTTTTTGCATTCAAACTTGCGTAACTCAACGACTAATATTTTTAAACCCAGTTGAAAATTCTTAAAGTTGACCTCTACAGTTTTAAAAACCTATTTATTTCGAAATCTCGTTGACATGATTTTTACACAAATTACAGTTATTTGAAAAATGTGGTTGGCAAAGTGAAAAATGACGTTGCACGGTAATTTCCATAATAATATTGATACCGAGGTTTTTAAAGACGTGAAGATCAACTTCAACAATCTCCAACGGAATTCGGCAAATATTAATTAGATTTCGGGTTATCCGAGTTTGAACGTTATGAGCGGATTTTCCGTGTACGCGAATGGAAAAAAAATTATTAACATTTTGTCTGTAAACCTGGGTACTTCGTGTCTCAGTCAAAACTACTTTCCTACCCAGTTGCTTCATTTACTGAACAAAAAAATATTTTCCCACAACTTTATAATTAACCCTCAAAGTGTGAAGGGGTTTTTGGCACCTTCAAAGTGTGAAGGGGGGTCATTTTCGGCGGCGCGCTACCAAGCACACAATTGTTGATGAAAAAATCTGTAAAAATTCATGGTTTATCCTTAGGATGTCCTTTCGAAGTACGAATAAGAATTTTTCGGATATTGTTATTTTTAATATGTTTTTTTTTTACAAATATAAAGCAATGCGCGGAAAACACTTTTTTCCCGCATTGGGCCCGGACACATTCGACCCCCCTTCACACTTTGAGGGTTAATATATTTGATTGAATGGTACGAACACTAGCATGAACTTAAAAAAAAATGTCGAACGTATTAAGGGCCTCCTCACTTTAGACGTTAAAAAAGGCTATTTTTTGATAGGTTTATATTATAGATATTGATATAAAAGTTGTTACACTTAATAAATAGTTTCGAAATACATTAAAAAAACAAATTATTCATTTAAGGCGCTATTTATAGACGAAAATGCTAGTTAAAAAATGTCCTAAAAATTGTAGGTCTGCGTTGTTGAAATAAAAAAAAATCAAACGGTTTTAGATTCAGTATGTTAATGGCTACAGCGGATATTATACGATTTTTGATATATGCAAAAATAACAAAATGCCGGACCTTTTTCGAAAAAAAAACAACAAAAAAAACGCGTTTTTCCACCGTTTTTGGCAAGAAAAGTGAATATCAAAATTTAAAAAAATCCTTAATATGCGCTATAGCTATAGTTATAAGAATATGTGGTTAAAATTTCATAAGGATCGGTTCAGTAGTTTCAAAGATTTTATCAACAAGCCGTCAAAAAACGTTGTTCGGAAAAACGCGTTTAAAGTATGTTTTCGGGTTACATAAATACATGAATTTTTTGTATGTATTCCAAAAGTGTATTTATTACGTGTAACAACTTTTATATCAATATCTATAATATAAACTTATCGAAAAAAATCATGAAAATAGCCTTTTTTTAGCGTCTAAATTGAGAAGACCCCTTAGCTTGTTGAAAAAACGGCAGGACTTGAAATACCCAGGTTTACATATGGAAGTACAGACCAGAAAAAAGTATGAGATTGAAGTTCGCATCGTTGGAATACAACGAAAATGATTCTCCATTGAATGATCAAATTTCTTTTGGCATATTTTAGCGAAGAAAATGACTCGACAATTTATTAAATTCCTTATTCAAAAATGCATGATTTGAATCTGCAGAGAAGATTTTGTAGAATGATGTAAATGAGAAAATAAAAATATAAAGAAGAATTTTCGTTGCGTTGCAACGATGCATACTTCAAGAGCCTAAAAAAGTTTACAGACGAAGTATGGCTTGTGATAGAAAGCTCAAGTTGGGCACGAATTATTTTTACCCAATACTATTGCCCGAAGGTGTGAGAGTTAAATCAGTCATTTGAAAACACTTAGTATTATACTAATGACTTACAAAAAGAATCGAAATAGTATGAAATAGAAGTGGCACCTCGCTCATAACGTTATATAGTGTTGAAGTTTGCACTGTTTTGATGCAACGGTCAATCTTCTTGATTTTTATTATAATATAAAATATTTTATTGCAGCTCTTGGTTATGAATTTTGAATAAGGAATCTCCAAAATGTTTCAGTGCTTTTCGTAGCCTAAATGTGCCAAAAAAATAATACGGTAATACGAAAAAAGTAAATTTTCGTTGCATTCCAACCATCAGGGTGTCTAATTTTGACCAGAACTGAAATTGCATGACATTTACGGATTTTTAAGGCAAGGAATAGGGATTTTTTCATGACTCTTAGTATGACTTTCTGGCATAGAAGTATACTTAATGATTCTACAGTGCGACCGATTTTCTAAATTTTTATATTTTTATTTTGCTCTTTCAAACAGATGTGTGTTGTATGCCACTAAAAAGTATACGGAATAAACGAAAAGTCACCAAACTGTACAATTCCATGTGTAGTAAAAAATGTGAGACAAACATAATTTCAAGATTGCTGTAAAGAAATATATTTTGGGAACATCCAGAACAAATATTACATACATTTAGGAACTTTGAGTAATATCATCCAGTCGCTTTACACGAATAACAAAGAAAAACTAATATGTTGAGATAACGCATCATTAACTTTTACTTTCTTCTATTTTATTTTCTATCGATTCGATATTCGCTTCTCTATCGACAAGTACCACAAAGTTAGTTCCTATTGAACATAGACTCAATGATAATTTAGTAGGATATAATCATTCAGGTCGACTGGTAATTTTTCATGACATTTCATGACTTTTTCAGGGTCCAGTGTAATTTCATGACATTTAAGATTTTTCATGACTTTTCAGGTCGGTAGACACCCTGACCATGCAAACTCCAACACCATAACGTTATTTACGTAGATTCCTCATTCTTAATAGTGATAAAAAATGTAGATTTCGAATGTCACTGATTCCAGCGACAATACTCACTTGTTCGTCCGCTCTGTGATAGTCGGACTCGGCGTGAGCATCCGCAGATGTCTTTTCCTCTTCTACCTCGCCGGCATTGGGTAAAACGTCTTTAGGACACGGCAACCCTCTCGCTCTGTAGAATTCTCTTTCCCTCTTTATTTCGTCTATGGAAAAGAGAATACACGTATTATAATAGGTTCGCCCACTCCCTTTGGAACATTCGTACTGAAACATTACGACTAAAACGTAATCTTTGTTTTTCAGAAGTCATACCTCCGGCATTTAAAAAAATTCGATCTTTTTTATGTTTAATTATTAATCTCTATAAGTAGAAGCATTGGAAGAATTATTATGATATTTTCATTCAGGACGGCGGTATGAGGGTGAACGTGGCGGGAGCTGCAGGCAAGTTTTTCGCGAGTACTTTTTTGGGACGGTCTGTGTGATCACTTGACCACTTTCAAATATCTT
The DNA here is from genome assembly GCA_963210295.1 of Ophion ellenae. Taxonomy (NCBI): domain Eukaryota; kingdom Metazoa; phylum Arthropoda; class Insecta; order Hymenoptera; family Ichneumonidae; genus Ophion; species Ophion ellenae. The sequence continues at coordinate 18,217,701 of OY723391.1, read as the reverse complement.
TGGAAAAGGATTCTTCACAGTCTGTTGAACTATTTTTTAAAAACATTTTAATTTGAAGATTTTCATATAAACATTTTATTTGTGAAACTTGACGCAGAGAAATGTTTCGATTTCCTACTATGATGAGCTGTATTTTTGTTCACAATTAAAACATTTAACACAACATACCATAAATCTAACATTAGGGGCCCACCACTTTGAAAATTTCAAGAAATCGAAAGCAAGCAAGACTTGAAGAAATCGACGATGATGAGCAATCAGAAGGGATTTTGTACGGTGCAGGAATTGCCGATTGAGTTTAAGTAAGAGTTTTTCATAGTATAAACTTCAAACGCGTTTTTCTCGAAACAACGTTTTCAAAATCTAGCTCCATCGTATCTCTAAAACTAATAAACCGATTCTCTTGAAATTTGAACCACATATTGTAAACATGATTCGCAACAAGATGACCCTCGATGGTTTTAAAATTTTGATTTTTACTCTTTTTTTTTGCGAAAAACTGCGGAAAAAACGCGTTTAAAAAATTTTTTTGATGAAACTTTATATCCGAGAGTCATTTTGTAGCTGGTGTCATACTGAAACTAATGGACTTTGATTTTTTTGTTTCAGGCAAGCCGTTGCCGAGTTGTGATGGAGCTACCTAGATCATCTATTTTTGAGGCGTTACGTTAAACTATAGTTCTTGTACTTAAAAATGAATAAAAATGAATTAAAATTTTATTAAAATGTATTTTAAGACTTTATTTATCAAGCCCAACAACTTTTATGTTCATATCTTTAATAAAATCCTCCAAAAAAATCGGGAAGATAGCCTTTTTTCGAGGCTCCAAAGTGGACAGGCCCCCTAAAGATTGGTAGACTCTTATAATTTTTTTCAGATCCATCAAGCCATGTGGCAGCTGTCGTGGGGTTAAAGTTTGCATCGTTGGAATGCAACGATATTTTTTTCATTTATTATTTCTCTTTTTTCATCATTACCCAAAGTCATTTTTTTGCACATTGAGGTCGTAAATTTCTAATAAGAATACGTAGAAACGTTTGAGCGATTTTAACAGCAAATTGAGGTCGTAAATTTCTAATAAGAATACGTAAAAACGTTTGAGCGATTTTAACAGCAAATTGAAGTCCTAAATTTCTAATAAGAATATGTAGAAACGTTTGAGCGATTTTAACAACATAAAACGGCCCAATAGAATTCCGTAATTAAGGAGAATTCATTTTTCTTGCATTTCAACTACAGTAGAGCATCGATTATCCGAACGTCAGTTATCCGAAGCGTGAATTATCCGATTGGCGATTTGGTTTATCCGAAACGTCAAATATCCGAATGGCGATTTGCGTTATCCAAAATATCAATTATCTAAACAATAATTTTGTTTATCAGAATGCTCATTATTCCAACGATTACGCTAGCAGTCAAGATTTGACAGCAAAGAAACGAGCTTCCATTGTGGAGCAGACGAAAATCGTCGACTTTTTCAAAAATAAATAGATAAAAACTAAAGATGTCGAATGTTGATTATTTTTAAATACATATTCAACTTCGTTCTATATCATTAAATGATACAATGGATATTTGCGATTCACCAAAAACGTACTTGTATTATTAACATATTAATGTACATTGTATTTTTAAATATATGCATTTTATCATATTGAAAGAATAAACTTTTTTTTCGCCCATGGAATATTGTTGTTCGGTCATCCGAATTTTCGATTATGCGAAAGGTGCCCAGTCCCAACTGATTTGGATAATCGACGCTCTACTGTATGCAAACTTCAAATGGTCTCGAAGTTTGCATCGCTGGAATATAACGAAAAATTTTCCTCAAATTTATGACTTTTTTTCACTATCCGAATTCTTAGTCTGCAAACTCGGGTATCAGATTTTTTGAGGATCCAAAAAGCTATTAAGCATTTTTTGTCGCCTCATTTTCCGACAAAAAGTTCAAACTACTGAACTTTCGTTGCGTTCAAACTATTCAAACTGCAATATCATAACTTCAATGTCATCAGGTATCACACAGAGCATGTCAAAGTCTGCCTAACTGAGATGCATAAAAAAGTTAATCAGCTTGAATTGCTCAAATTTATTTTCGCCGATTTAGGGTATGGCAATCATTTAAACCATATTTCGTATTCTCACTAGACATAAACGATCTCAATCTAGTAGGAAAAAATGGCGTTAAAGGAAAAATGAAGAAATTAAACAATAGAAAGATACTTTCATTGCATTCCACTGATGCAATTTTCAATGCCACCATGGCCAATGCCCAATGTATAATTAGACAGAATCTTGAACGTACATGAATGCAAATCAATTACTGTTAAATAAATAAACATAAACTCTTGTATTCAAACTACCAATAAAATGGATGGAAATTTTTCGAGATTTTCGCCGATTGTTCTCTAAAGATGATCATGAAATTTGCATAATTGCATCGCTACGATAATTCTTTTTCATTGTAAAAATTCCCATTTGGGCGATTTATGTTATGAAAATCCGTTCGAACATTTTAACGTATTTTTATTACAGATTTACGACACCAAGTTGCCAAAAAGCGTTTCAAATAATAATAAAAATTATGAAACAACAAAAACAAGTTTAATGTTCACAAACTTCGGTGTCCTCTCTAAAAAAATTCTAAAAAACGATTTTCAGCGTCGACTGTAGAGATAACCCGTTTAAGGGGTAAGGCCACGGTGGAATTTTCAAAAAATCGATTTTTTTTCCGCTAAAACAGTGCTGTATCATCATAAGAATAAGTTACTATTCAATTTATAGCAAGAACATTTTTTTTTCACCGACTTTGAGCATATAACGTAAGCCCACCTCTGGCACGGCCATAGAGTACCTAAAACTTTAAACGCGTTTTTCTCAGAAGCTTTTTTCCAATTGGCGTGACAAATAACTTCAACAATTTTCACTCGATTTACTTCAAATTTAAAAGTTACGTTCCTAATTACATTTCGCAGAGAAGTACATGGAATTTCTGATTAATCGAAAACTTTTCATTTTATGAGCAGTTTTATACGAAATTTTTCACTGAAAATTCATTCAAATACCTACAACTTTTGAATAAAACAATATTTTTTCAATTCTGTACGTCCTTCTATAGGTATTCTAATGTAGATTGACGAGAATTATTGTTTTTTGTCCTAGGTAAAGAATTGTGGATGCTAAATGTCACGCCGCGGAGCGCCTAAAATAATTATAAAAGAAAATATTAGTAGTCGGCCATTTTGAACATAGAAAAAAAAAATCCAACAGCTTGATATTCATACTAAATAGATGTGTAATTAATTTTATGAGTGAATCACTTTTTCATACGAAAAAAAATTGTTAAAGCCGCACATGATTGTATACCCGTTACTGTGGCCGAACCCCTTAACTTGAGATCGCCACAAGAATTTCTCCGTAACGAAGACGTCCACTTACTTTCCTGAAGATCGGGAACTAATTTGTAAACGATATCCTGCATCGTCCGGTCGAAGCTGATGTACTGCAGCGGATGAGATTGGTGTATGACTATTTGGCATGTTGGACAAGTGTGTTTCTCTTCTAGATGCTTCACCAGGCAGCTTTTGCAGAACGTGTGTAGGCACTCGGTAACTGTGGTCGCGTCTATCAGATAGCCTCGACATATTTTACACGTTATGTGGCTGTTCAATGTTTTTAATTTAATCCTTCTCTCCATGGCACTGGTGAGCACCATTTATTCGCCTAATTTGTTCACCTGCAATAAACAGCGTAAGACTTTTGAAATTTAGTCAAAAGCAATACGCGTAAATCGAAATACCGTTCGCTTCGTATCGCGACAGTGACATTGTTCGTGCACAGACGAAAACAGACGGCAAAGAAAAACACGTTATTTTTCACCGACCTACGGGAACAAAAAATTGCTTCGATACGATTGAGCGCGGTTTGATATTCGTGCCGAAAAATTCCATATTTTGTGGGATAACGCGTGTCGAGTTACGATTTATTCGCCGAAGAATGTCCTTAGAAAGTGGGTTGGCCGAATTCTAACCTCAAAATTTCCGATAACGATGTACGCGGGGTTACTGCTTTCACTGGTCGCACCCTTTTCGATACGAGATCAAAAATTCCGCCCTCGACAACATTCTCTTGATCCTGGTCACGGCGCTCCTACGAAGATTATCAAATAAAACTAAGATACTCGTTAATAAAAATCTTTTGAAAACAACTTATTGTAAATGTGGCTGATGACAACAAAACGACGTGACTGGAGCGCCGTTGGCGGTCGTTTCGCGAAACTACCGTAAAGTTAGCCGGACCACTTTGACTTTTACATTTTTTTTTACGAATCACATCTTTTGGTGGCGATTTGTAGCCTAATGAGAACGTTTGGTGGCCAACCGATTTCTTATAATCGAAAAACATTTTTTTTTCCTAATAGTGACCTAGCGATTGTTAATTTATCGTGCAGTCAATTGGACAACGAGCTCGATTGATGCAAGATCGTACCACGGTCGGTGATTTAGTCCGAATGTTTGATAGTCGATATATTATGTAAAAAATTGACTTATTGTTAGAATGAGTCAGTACAAATAAACATAGCCGGACAATATATTACGTGTTATCCAATTTCGTTCTAGTAACGCTCAATCGAAAGATAATCGTTTGGTGGTGAGTGGTAGTTCAATCAGGCGCTTTGCACCGATGGTTACGGTTGTCTACGGTGTTCATTGTATCTTTTTTCTTTCACATGAATGTGATGAAGATAGGATGACATTCTATATCTCGAAGTGCTGCAGAAAGCTCTCACGATTACGTTTGGTACACTATTCCTTAATTTCGCCGATTGAAAAACTACGTACGCTCAGGCGCATGCGAAAGAGGGAGCTGTGATTGGTCGCTGAAGGATCCAACAGAAATGTAAATGGCCATATTTAAGGCCTTAGGCCACAGTTACGGGTATATAATCATGTGCGAATTTAACAATCTTTTTTCGTATGAAACAGTGATTCACTCATTAAATTAATTACACATCTATTTAGTATGAATGTTAAGCTATTAGAAAATATACATTTTCTTTCGATGTACAAAACGGCCGACTACTAATATTTTCTTTTGTTATCTTTTTTTAAGGAGCTCCGCGGCGTGATATTTATAATCCACAATTTTTACCTAGAACACAAAACAAAAATTCTCGTCAATCTACATTAGAATACCTAGAGCAGTACGTATAGAATTCAAAAAACATTGTTTTATTCAAAAGTTGTAGGTATTTGAACTTAAGGACATGTAGAAGGTCAACACAACCTCACAAATCTTTCAACCCTATTTTCTCATAGATAGTTGAATTTTTTAGGAAAAACAAAGCATTAGGCTCTGGAGAATTCCCTGACGCAGAGCTTGATGATTTCCTTTCGCCCTAAATATTATTCATCTTTGAGAAATCTCTGTTCGAAAATTTCAGCTATCTCTCTCGCACTCATATGTCACGTGGTACATCTTCTACTTCGCCTTAAGAAATGAATTTTCAGTGAAAAATTTCGTTATAACGGCTCATAAACTGCTCATAAAATGAAAAGTTTTCGATTAATCAGAAATTCCGTACGTCCTTCTCTGCGAAATGCAAGTAGGAACATAACTTCCAAATTTGAAGTAAATCGAGTGAAAATTGTTGGAGTTATTTGTCACGCTGGTTGGAAAAAAGCTGTGTCGAGAAGTTTCGAGTAGTCGGCCATTTTGTACATCGAAGAAAAATATATATGTATTTTCTAACAGCTTGATATTCATACTAAGTAGATGTGTAATTAATTTTATGAGTGAACCAATTTTTCATACTAAACAAAAATTGTTATATTCGCACATGATTTTATACCCGCAACTGTGGCCTAAAGCCTTAAATTACTTCATTATTTGCGAACTGCTAACCGTCCTATGACTTTTAATCGAAAGATAATCGTTTAGTGGTGATTGATATTGTACCATAAAACGTATAAATTGTACCATATGCTTGCGATCGGACCAAAACGCTTGATCCGGGCCACGATTATATACAAAAATCGATTCCTTGAGCTAAATAAGGCCTGGACGGAGTTCGGACTAGGAAATTCGTGACCACCATACGATTTTGCATCGAATAAGAACCTGCTCAATTGATTTTAGCGAGAAATGAAAAATAAATGAATGCTTAAATGGCAATTTTCACAAAGGTCTCCAAAATTCGGCTAAATGGGTACAACATGTCCGACAGGAGGGTACCTTAAAGTTAATGACCATCCAAAAAGATAACTGTTGGATACATGATCACTTATAGATAACTTCCAAGTGGACATTTGGCACTCATTTAGACAACTATTTGGAAATTGCTACTTGGATTGTTGCTGTGGGGACCAACGATGCAGTGAACGGGGATTTTTCGGGTTTTTTGATTGTTAACTATTTTCGTTCTCATGACTCTCAATGTGGATTTTCAATGGCCGTAATTAACTATAAACGATAAACGTTCATTAATGTATTATAAAATATGATTGGCTATCAAACGTTTCTATGGGGCGATCAATTACACTGAAATGATAGGATGCATAAAATAATAGAAAAGTTAAAATAGTTCGGCTAACTTCATGGTAGTAGATTTCTAGGGCCTCGCTCTACATTCTAGATTGCTTAACACCGTGCGGCGCAGTTTGCTTAAGCGCCGCCAGGATGCGCATCGAACGACAAGTACGTTATTTTAAAGAAGTGACGACAGTTCCGTGCAAAAAGTCCGTGAAAAGAAGCTGCAAACAGTGGTCAATTGCTTTAAGAACTTACATATATGATGACAAATACTTTTCCGAAATATTAAAATCTTAAAATCTTGATGGTCGATGGTGGAGTTAAAATCTTTAAAAATAGGGGAAAAAGGTCGGCTGCGAATACTCATTGATGTAATTTTTTTATTGTTTTGCTCGCTAAATTTGTTTCAAAGTTCAATTCATTTTTTAAACCTTTCGTACTTCTTCAGTGCTTTATATCTACCCTAAAAAACACATCGCTATTTTGTTCCAGGCTTAATACTAAATTTAAAAAAATACCATCATTTTGCATTGAAAAAAAAGGTCCATAATTCGTTCGTAATCTTTTTGTGTAACTTTTGAGGTACCAATTGGAAGTTTTTAATGAAGATGATCAATTTTTGAAAAATTAATTCCAAAGTTTTCCCCACCGATATCAGCATAATGTTGATACCCCTTGAGAATGCATATTGGTAATTCGGGTCAACGGCGCTTGAAGCCGAAACGTTAATAGCGCTTCGGGTAAATAACGCTTCGGGTTAATGGCGCTTGAAGCCTAAAAATGAGCTTGAAGCTTAAAAAAACAGGTCGATTTTCGATCTTTTTTTTCTGACGACAGCATCGGGATGATATTTTTGGCATTTTTAACACAATTAATTATTTAATAACTTTCCAATTTTCGGTTTTCGTTATATCGAAAAGTATTGATGAGCAATGAAGTTATTATCATTTGAGCAAAGTGCCGGCGCATCTGCATGGCCTATCGGTGTAGGTGGTTTTGACAACGAGTGCCATCTGAGATGAAGAATAAATAAATCACTTTTAGTATAATAATAAAACTTTCGTAGGATCGGATCCTTTTTTGAAATTTTGCATATTACGAAAAGGGCAAGTTGTAGAAAAAAGTTCGATACTCGACAAAAAAAAATACAATTCCAATAACTCATTATCAACAAATCGATAGACATATCAAAAACTCATCCGGTTATACGATGAAAAATGTTATAAAGTGTGCTCTGTGCGAATTTGAGTTGAATCGGACGTATAGATTTTGGTATTCGACTTAACCATTCAATAAAACAAAGTTTTGAGAAAAACGCGAAAGAAAGAAGGGTAAATCGCAGCGAGGTTGTTCGACGTAGCGCAGTGGGCGATCTGACCCTTCGCAAGCATTGGCGGGCACTCCCCCAGAAAAAAATCGATAAAAAATAATTCAATCCACATCATCGATTCATTTTATTAATTTCACCCAAGCAAGCATAAATAAATAATTTAATCATAATAATATGATTTGATCATAATAATATGATTTAATCATGATAATTTAATCATAAATAATTTTTTTGATAGGTTTATATTATAGATATTATGCAAAAGTTGTTACACTTAATAAATACTTTTTCGAAATACATAAAAAAATATTTTTTCAATGTATTTTTGTAACCCAAACAAACTTTAAACGAGTTTTTTCGAAAAAAATAGCTGTCACGTGGGATGACCCCTTAAAAAAGGGGATAGTACGATATCCGGGGCGCCAAGTTTTGACAGTTGATTTTTGATATTTCAACCAAATTGTTTAGTGGTATCTTATAAACACCACTAAACGTAGTATTTATATTATTTTCAACATAAATTTCGAGATTACAATGCTTTATTCATTTGTATTTTTCGTTTATTTTTAACAATAAAAATTGTTCCAGATAATTACTACATCAAATTACTGAACGATATATTTGACATAAACTTGGAGCATTAAAAGTCCGAAGAGCCATGAACCGTATACTTTTGAGGTAGTCGCATCGTCACGCTTCAATCCATAGGATGTTCTTTTTTTTCTCGAGTTTCACTAAGTATATTAATAATCGTCTCTGTAAAATTTCAGGGTCAGTTATCGACCTAATTACAGAGAAAAAAAATATTAAAATTGCGTATTTTTGTGAAGGAATTCCGAGACGACATACAAAAACCCAATTTCCGGTCGCTGCAAAAGTGGAATTTGAACGGAAAAGTGGAATTTGAAATGGAAATTGAACGGTGCGCACTTTTTTTTTGTCCGGTACTGTATATATTTCCAAGCTAACGAAAAATTCAAATTCCAACGCAAAATAAGCGAAATATTAAGGGGGGATTGTCTTTTTATTTCGCAAAATTTACCGCTTTTTGGGAATTTTTTTGTGAAGAAAGTATACAACGGAAAACTTGTGAAACTTGGCATATAGTTTTATTGATCTGTTTACTACATACAAAAAATTTTTTAAACAATTTCATCAAAAAATCCGCCTCCCACCCCCCTCGACGCGCGATGGTCCTTTTTTGATGGTGTGCACGATTTCTCAAAAACTATTCAACCGATTGCCTTCAAATTTGGACAGAATGCTCAGCTGACATCCTTTTATCGTTCGATGAAGCAAAAAAGCAATACGTTTAATAGTTTTTTATTTATAACAAAAAATCGATCAATTTTTTTCGAAAAATCGATACTTCAAGTTCAAAACGTCACCAAATCGTCAATTTTTTTTTCCCTTCATCGAACGATAGCTATATGTGTCTAAAGTAAAATGCTTTTTGGGTTTTTGTTGCAGGATGAACGTGAAGGCTGTAATCGTGCACACCATCAAAAAAGGACCATCGCGCGTCGAGGGGGGTGGGAGGCGGATTTTTTGATGAAATTGTTTAAAATTTTTTTTCTATGTCGTAAACAGATCAATAAAACTATATGCCAAGTTTCACAAGTTTTCCGTTGTATACTTTCTTCACAAAAAAATTCCCAAAAAGCGGTAAATTTTGCGAAAAAAAAGACAATCCCCCCTTAACCTTCGCCACTCTTCGTATTTTGTTCATGTTGGCTCGCTAACCCGAAATTCACCGTCGAACCTTGGCGCCACGTATATCGCACTCTTGCCTTTAAAAAAATGGATAAACAATCATCGGTTATTTTTGACAGGTTGGTTTTTATTTAAATTTGCGAATTGACATCGATACAGTAACTTTACATGGACACACTACGCGTAATGTTTCATCGTTGTACACATGTGATACGTAAATGCGCTGAGTCTATAATGAAAGGTGGGATGACGACTTATTGCAGGGGAGACAATGGATTATCGCCACATTGGAGACGTAACAAAATAACGTTGTTACAACAACTCTCGTTAACAAAACCTCTCGTCATATATATATGTACAATTCTTCTCGCGTTTTCCTCGTCTCAATACATTTCGAGCTGCACTCGAAGCGTATGTGCATAATCGATATAAGCTTTTTACAAAGTACAAAGACACCGGTTTTCGCAATAGTCTCTTTGCGCTAACAGAAATATTTCGACACTGCAAATATCTCGTTCTCCGTATTCGTCATTTTCGTTTTCGTCTTAAGATCTAACATTTTTACGTAAAAAAGAGGATATTCCGTTGGGGCTTAGAACGATCCCGTCTCTCTACGAAGAATAAATATTAATCTAACGCTACGCAATTAAATATTATGATTCGCTCGAGTCATCTGTACACAAACCTCATTCGCATGCATCGTGAGGCATCTTCATTAGCTCGGGACACGATTTTACCTGGCTATCGTTTTGGCCATTTATCGACGTACATTGTCGGTGGATAAATATTGATTTTCGTGCAAACTACATGTCGAATAAATCATTTTTTTTTCGTTCACGTTCTCGAGAAAATTCTGTAGTTTTTTTGTTTGGCAACTCGGTCTAAGCGATCGCAGTATCAACGAATTCTCTTGCACGTTCCGTTTCGGTATTTTGGTCGCGACCATTATACCGTAAGGGTGTAAAGATCCCTTTTTTTATGTTATTTCCGTGCCACGCAAATATCAACGTTGGCGAAACGTTTGTTTTTGTTTTTTCCGGCTGAGAAGCCCGAAGAAAATTGTGAGTAATTCGTGGACGTGACAATCGGTTGGACCGGTCCTCTGAAAAGTAGAGAACGTGCTGTTGTTCGTCCAAAAAACGAGAACGAGGTGCCTCGTTATGCGGTACCATTTTTCTCACTAGGGGACAGGACACGCACGATTTCAGTCTCGCGATTTTTTTTATGTCTCCTCAGGCGTTCAGGGGGGAGATACCTTTAGGCGAGGAAGAAAATTGCTGATTTTCATGATTTTTGTTTTAAATCAAAGATTTCTTCACAATTTTTTAAACTCAGGGTATGTTTTATCACCCCCTGTGGCTGTGACACGGTATTTTTTTTAACAATCGTTAAAAATGGCGGAGGTATGCCACGGTTGTTTGAGGGGGGATATTACGATATCCGTGGCCCCAAGTTTTGGCCATGCAGTCTTTATATTTGGCCCAAAATAAGACTTTTTTCAAGAATACAAAAAATCGAAATTCGGCTTTTAAGGGGGTGAAACAGAGGTTTTAAATTTTTAATGAGGCGGAGTATTTGGGGATATTACGGTATCCGTGGCCCCTGATTCTGACCACGCAGCCATCGTATGTGACCCAAAATAAGACTTTTTTGAGGAGTGGTAAAAATCGAAATTCGATCCTTAAGGGGTTGATACAGGGGTTTTAAAGTTTGTATGGGACATCATATTTTTTTTGACAGATTTGCTTGAAACTTGGTGTAAATACTCTACAATACAAATAATTGAACACGTATTTCTGCATTTCCTAAAAGTGGCCCCTTAAGAGAGTTAAACGGGAGGGTAAAAGTTTGTATGAGACAACATATTTTTTTGTCAGATTTACTTGAAACTTGGCATAAATACACTAAAATACAAATAATTAAACACGTATTTCAACAATTTATGAAGTTTAACCTTTAAGGGGGTTAAACGGGAGTGTTAACGTTGATAAGAGAAAACATATTTTTTTACCAGATTTACTTGAAACTTACTAAATTGATTTGATATAGAACACTAGATGTTTTCCTCTGTGTTTGGTGCGTGTAGACAGTCAAGTAGTACTTTTTTAGCCCCTTAACTGTGTTTGTTTCACTTGGCATAAATATACCAAACAAATACATGTGTAATTATTTGTATTGGAGTGTATTTATACCGAGTTTCGAGCAAATCTGACCAAAAAATATGTTGTCCCATATAAACTTTGAAACCTCCGTTTCACCCCCTTAAGGGTCGAATTTCGATTTTTACCACTCCTGAAAAAAGTCTTATTTTGGGTCAAATATGAAGACTGCGTGGTCAGAATTAGGGGCCACAGATATCGTCATACTGCCGTTTGAGGGGAGGTACCTGAGTAAACGGCGCGAAAAACAGGTGAACTTCGGGAATTTTTATCTCAAAAACTAATGTTTCGATTGGATCCGGGTTTTTTTTTGTTGGAAAATATGTACATTGAGGTATGGTTAGGAATTTTTTAAAATAAATTCGTTGACTGGAAGCGATTCAAACGCGATTATCTCGAAACATAGTTTTCAAAGTCGGTGCCAGATGTATCTCGAAAACGGCTTGTCCGATTTTGTCCACATTTGGATACAATATTCTTCGATAGTTTTCTCTCGTTCGCCACGTAGGATTTTTTTGAAATTTTCATTTTTGACGGAATTGCGACCGTTTTAATTTAACATTCATTTTTCGTTCGCAATTTCCGACGATTTTGGATTGCATACGCATTGCATAAAAAAGCAATGGTTCAATCGAAGGAAAAAGCCCTACGTGGCGAACGAGAAAAACTATCGAAGAATGTTGCATCCAAATTTGGACAAAATCGGACAAGCCGTTTTCGAGATGCATCTGGCACCGACTTTGAAAACTATGTTTCGAGATAATCGCGTTTGAATCGCTTCCAGTCAACGAATTTATTTTAAACAATTCCTAAACATACGTCAATGTACATATTTTCCAATAAAAAAAACCCGGATCCAATCGAAACATTAGTTTTTGAGATAAAAATTCCCGAAGTTTACTTGTTTTTCTCGCCGTTTACTCGGGTACCTCGCCTTAAACTGCATTTTCAAAACTGGCGTGACATATAGCTAAAAACTAATCGACCGATTCTGATGAAATTTGGTATCAATCTCTCGAACCTCATTCTCTAAAGCATGACCCTAAATGTTTTTGAAAATAAGAAAAGTATTTTTTATTGAACAATGTACCATTATTTCGAAAAATTCAATATTTTTGTTTCAAATCGTACGATTTTCAACATTTCTCACTTTTTCGTGGTTCGTATTCTGCGTAGTAGACCGTGCCATACCTCCGCCATTTTTAAATATTAATAAAAAAATACCTAACAACCGGAAGTAGTAATAAAACATACCCTAAGTCTAAAAAATGGTGAAGAAATGTTTCATTTTGAAGAAAATCATGAAAATCAGCCATCTTTTCCTCGCCGCAAGGTACTCCCCCTTAAGCGGACGAGGGAGGTTCACAATTTTTAACGTTGACCAGTGTGCAATTGTCCGTAGGCCACGGATAAATATACGCCCTTTTTTCTTTCTAGGGGAATTTAATTATTCAATAAGAAAATTTGTTGATATTTAGTTTGAGGTAAATAATATCGACGCTCCAATATAATGGCAAGCAATCTCAAATCCGGCTTGCCCACGATATGTCGAAAATTATGAGAGATCTCAACTCGAAATTTATACAAAAGTTGTAAAATATCTTGACGCATTAATTATACCTGACATCTGATTGAGAAAACATCTTTTAACAATTTTATAATAGCAAGTACTTTGAATTTCTTCAAATTGTTCGCTATCTGGACGCCATTTTGTTCATGTAGTTTTCATTCTCAATGTTTCAGGTATAATTGATAGATAGATAGCCCGAGAAAAAGAAATATTCCTGGGATTCCCCAAAATCTGCATCTATTCGAAAAGAATCGTGGTCCAACCGGTGGTGACATAGTTTGTCTTATTAAGGGCCATGCTTCGTTGTTTTTCTGCGTTATTTGGTGATTTTTTTAAGGGATAACACCACTCAAGGTTTTGGAAAAATCTTTTTCTTTTTGGCTTAAAAATACTTTGGAGCCATAAAAACAATATGCAATTGGTCCTGTAGCGAATTTTCTTTTAAAGGTCAAATTATCAATTTTGCCGCAGCGCCTCGGACTCCTTTCAGGCGCCTCGTACAACTTTAAACTCGTTTATCTCGAAACCGCTTTTTCCAAACTGGGAGGACGGCTTACTCGAACACCTCCGCATGGATCGATTTGAAATTTTCATAGTAGCTTCACAATTACATTCTCTATAGAAGTACGTAGCCGTTTTTTGATTGAATGTAAACTTTTTTTTTTTATAAACAATTTACTGCTTATTTTTTGGGCAAAAGATCGATTTATTTCTTTCAAAGTGCGCCATTTTCTCAGAATTCGATTTAAAATAAAATCCCTCCGTAGTCCCACAGCTAATAATATATAGATTATAATCTTTTTTAGTTTTTGTTCCAGGTCTTATACTTTACGAGAAAACCGTCCTCCCGTGAAGCTATTTGTCAAAAACACGTTTTTCAAGATAGGCTCTGTCGCCGCCATTTTGTATGAAAATTATAATAACATTTTTTGTTTATGCTTTAAGGAGAGATATACACCTAGATGGTCGAGGTCGAGGATTTAGAAGCTATGAACATTCCGTCGACCGTAGAAGACCAACACTATGGGCCTGGTATCGATGATTCCATGTAAGTTGACAAATTTCACGATTTATTCATTCTCAAATTTTCAAACGCGTTTTTCTCAAAACCACGTTTTTCAAATCGGTACCCAAAATTTCTCGAAAACCAATGAACCGATTGCCTTGAGGTTTTTTTGTGGTTATTCTATACACCATTATCTAGTACTTGTCATAGGATTTTTTCTTCCGTTACTTAGTTTTTGTTTTATAGGCAAAATAATAACTAATTTTTGGCCCGAAAATCACTATTCACGTTCAAACGTCCGCCATTTTGTCATAAATCGATATTTTCAAAATCGGCTATGACAAGTACTAGATTATAGTATCTAATTTAATAATCTTTTTGGTTTTTTTTTTCAGATGATTTTTGTAGAAACGCCAGTGGGTACCGTGTACGCCGATTTTTTTACGACGCTTCAAGTATCATACAATATCCTTGTATATTTTTGATATTTTTAAATAAAGAAAATTAAACATATTTTTGAATCTATATACTTTTAGATAATTAAAACCCCAATCCGAAATTTCAAATAGTTTTCCTTGAAAAAAATCACAAAAATGACCTATTTTCCGGCTCCTAGGTGTACATCTCCCCTTAATACGTGTTAAATAAACCCTTCCAAAGCCTATTCCTTTTTTCATACTCCCAAAATAAATTGTCGCACTTGGGCCTTATTTTATGCCTCTAGAGTAGTGTTATCATTCAGAGGCTCTCAATATATGTACCTCTGCGTTAAAAAAATGCGTTTTTTTTTCACCAGTAGTTTCCCAGAAAAAAGAATTCGCATTTTGGCCATTTTTTGGGCGTCTCGGTAAATGTAGCCCCTTAAGTTAGAACCCCGATATTATTAATCTGGAAATACATCTCAAGAAATAATCTCATTTTATAACCTTACAATAAATACCCCTAAAAATAATCGAGTTCCACATTGATTGGCTGCCTCGTTACAATTGAACGTCACCCGATTAAAAAATGATCGAACCTCCCCAGCCCTTCAATAAGCGCGTAGCCCTAAATGGATTTCGTTTTTTTTTTCACCGATCTATTATACAAAAAAAAAGACGTTTGAAGGCAGAACCGTACACAAATGGACTAGTCGCGGGCACAAGACAGTGCGCCCATTTTTTTTAGCATTATCGGAGTATAAAAAAGACGTGCCCGGTCTTGCGATATACTCGGAAAGTTTACGTCGCTCTCGAAAATAGAAGCTATCGAGCTTTCGGTCACATTTTCGCTAGCGAGTACGAGTTCGGTCGAGTTTTTTCGAGTCGATAGTCTCATAGTTTGTCGCGCACGCGCGCGCGAAATCTCAATTCGAAAATAATTTCCAGGCACTATATCGTTACAATGGCACAGCTCTCGAACATTTACCGACGTAAATTCAACGACGTCAAATATATTATCGGTCTAAAGTTTTCAGACACTTTGGATAATTGCAAAATCATATTAAAATAATATCATTAATTGTACAGAGCAATATAATATCTTCGTGAAATAATCAATGAAATGAATATTATTGTAACATTATTTGGCAATTACGCAGTGATCGAAAGTTTTGCAATTATCCGAAGTGCCCGGAAACTTTTGGCCGGTAGTGATCATCAGGATGTCACAAATTTGAGCTTTTTCCCTTTTTCTCACCATCCAATTATCTTCTTTAAAGAAAAATATATATTCAGAGATCGCTCAAGCCTCCCAAATAATCAAATTATCGTTGAAAAACCGATTTCTTTTTTTTCATCCACTTCTCACTCATAAATTTTGCTTCATAATTTTTTAATCAACCTCGCGAAAGCTCTAGCCGGCTAATGAATATTCAGTGGTCGCCCAAGAGCTTCGAAATTTCCAATTTACGCCAATTTCTTCAAACTCTTCTCACTCATAAATTCGACGCTTTGTAAAATTTGCAAAACAACTAATCCTTTTTTCTTTCGAAGCAGATTTATCAAATTTACCTCGCACTTCTAACTCAAGAATTATAATTTTCGTTCTCATAAAATAATTCTTCAGAGCTCTCGTCCGTAAACAAAATTATAGGTCGTTTTGTTCGTAAAACTGAAATGACAGCTGTTTTCCGCGCATCGTAATGCGTCCTCTGCGACGAGCGTAATGCGTACTCTGTGACGAGCGACGCCATAATACAATAATACATAATAAACACGTATCGTCTAATTGGCGTTTGTTACAAATTATTATAATCAATTATTCAGAAAATGTAACACTTCGCTGTTGATTTTGTTTTCATGCTACAAGGATTCATAGTGCACGCGAGATTTATTTTTTTGGCGGAAATTGTAAAGTGCGAAAACCCGGAACGACCACTAAATATTCATTGGCTGGAGCTTTCGCGAGGTTAATTGAAAAATTATAAAGCGTTAAATTCATCGGTGAGAAGGAGGGTTGCAAAATTCGCAATGGAAAAGTAATGCATTATTCGTTACTTTTTTAATGGGTAAGGAAAAAATATTTCATTATCCATTACATTACATTCAGTAATGTAAAAAAAATGCTCTCACTCATTACATTATATTTTGCAATGTATACAATTTCCGTTACTCATTACATTGGATTTTCCAATGTAAAAAAATGTTCATTACTCATTACATTACATTTTGTAATGTCAAACATTTCCATTACAAAATGCAATGTAATCTTCAATGACAAAAAATTTCATTGCACATTACATTGTAATGGGTAAAGTGTGCAAAAACCGCTGCCCCTAATGGGAAACGAATAACAATCCTCATCACATTGTAATGAGTAATGGAGATTTTTCACATTGAATTGCATTACTACTGTGAAAAAAAATCCATTACTCATTAGCTTATATTTTGTAATGTAAAAAAATTCCATTGCTCGTTACATTACATTTTGCAATGTAAAATATTTCCATTGCCCATTACAATGGACTGTGCAATGTAAAAAAATTCCATTGCCCATGACATTGTGATCGGTAATGAAAATATTTCACATCACAAAATGTAATGTAACGAGGAATGGAAATTTTTCACATTATAAATTCCAATGTAATGAGTAATAAACACTTTTTACATTACAAGATTTAATTCAATGAGTAATAAAAATTGTTTACATCACAATATTCAATGTAACGAGTAATGGCAATAGTCGGCATTACAAAATCGTAATGTAATGAGTAATGGAAGTTTTTTACATTACCGAATGTAATGTAACGGGTAATGACATTTTTTTTCATTACAAAATGTGAAGTAATGAGTCACGAAAACGCTAATGCATTGCAGAGAGTAATGCATTATTTGCAACCCTAGTCAGAAGTGGACGAAAAAATCGATTTTTAAATCAAAAATTGAATTTTTGGGAGGCTTGCGCGACCACTGAGTATTTTCTTACCGCTCGCAGCTTCGGCGACAATTTTTCTTTTTTCATCACAGAAGATAATTGGATGGTGAGAAAACGTAAAGAAATACAGAGCTCAAATTGGTGCCACGCTAATACGTATATATCGCGCCTCATCTTCGACTTGCGCGCAAAGTAAAAAATCGCTCGAGGCAATCGCGAGAAGAAAACTTCTTCGTTGGCCTCGTATTTCTCTCTCGTTCACTTCCTCGTCTAAGGTCGACTTCGTAAATTCTACGGAATATAGCCGCTACTCGCTTTCAATACTGATTCACATATATTCATATATTTGGCGTGATCGTCACTGTCTATCAGTCGCGATGGAACTTTTTTTCCTCTCGCGCACTTTTTCCACAACTGAGTGAATGAGAGAACAAAAAAAAAACTCCGGTGATTCGCTCGTACACGAGAGTGTCCGGAATTCGTTGCACCGTGTCGGGCGATTTCGTAGTTTTTTTTTTTTTCACTCGGTGCTCATCGACGAGCGCTGGGGAGAGGCTTTCAGAGTAGGTAGGGAAACTTCTCCGCGCCCTCGTCGTCGTCGTCGTCGGCGTCGCTCGATTCTTGACTCGACGGAGGAGTATCCAATTGAGGCAGCCCCAAGTCCAGATATTCCTGTGAACATATGTACGCGTTTTTATTGTCAACGTGCACCGGCGAATTGACAATATTGATCGTCGTTTGCCGGATAAATGTCTTCGTTGACTTGTACCAACCTCGTTGGCTGTTATCGTCAATATCCTGTCGAGATCCTCCACCAGTTCGCCAAACATTGGCCTCTCGTTGGGCTGATAGCTCCAACAATCCCGCATCAGCATGTATCTGAGTTCGAAAAATGGGAAACGAGTTATTATTGAATTACGAACCGTTTTAAGGGGGGATTGTCTTTTTTTTTCGCAAAATTTACCGCTTTTTCGGAATTTTTTTGTGAAGAAAGTATACAACGGAAAACTTGTGAAACTTGGCATATAGTTTTATTGATCTGTTTACTACGTACAAAAAATTTTTTCAAACAATTTCATCAAAAAATCCCCCCTTAAACGCGTTTTTCTCGAAACAGCTTTTTCACAACTGGTGTGCACGATTTCTCAAAAACTATTCAACCGATTGCCTTCAAATTTGGACAGAATGCTCAGCTGACATCCTTTTATCGTTCGATGAAGCAAAAAAGCAATACGTTTAATAGTTTTTTATTTATAACAAAAAATCGATCAATTTTTTTCGAAAAATCGATACTTCAAGTTCAAAACGTCACCAAATCGTCAATTTTTTTTCCCCCTTCATCGAACGATAGCTATATGTGTCTAAAGTAAAATGCTCTTTGGGTTTTTGTTGCAGGATGAACGTGAAGGCTGTAATCGTGCACACCATCAAAAAAGGACCATCGCGCGTCGAGGGGGGTGGGAGGCGGATTTTTTGATGAAATTGTGTAAACATTTTTTTGTATGTAGTAAACAGATCAATAAAACTATATGCCAAGTTTCACAAGTTTTCCGTTGTATACTTTCTTCACAAAAAAATTCCCAAAAAGCGGTAAATTTTGCGAAAAAAAAGACAATCCCCCCTTAAGGAGGGTATACACCTAGATGGTCGAGCAACAAAATTTGGAAGCCATGAACATTCCGTCGACCGTAGAAGACCTACACTATGGGTATCGATGATTCCATGTAAGTTGACAAACTTCATGATTTATTCATTCCCAAATTTTCAAACGCGTTTTTCGCAAAACCACGTTTTTCAAATCGGTACCCAAAATTTCTCGAAAACCGATGAACCGATTGCCTTGAGGTTTTTTGTGGTTATTCTATACACCATTGTCTAGTACTTGTCATAGGATTTTTTTTTTCCGTTACTTAGTTTTTGTTTTATAGGCGAACTAATAACTGATTTTTGGCTCAAAAATCACTATTTGTGTTCAAACGTTCGCCATTTTGTCATAAATCGATATTTTCAAAATCGGCTATGACAAGTACTAGATTATAGTATCTAATTTAATAATCTTTTTGGTTTTTTTTTTCAGGTGATTTTTGAAGAAACGCCAGTGGCTACCGTATACGCAGATTTTTTTTACGACGCTCCAAGGATCGTACAATATCCTTGTATATTTTTGATATTTTTAAATAAAGAAAATCAAACATATTTTTGAATGTATATACTTTTAGATAATTGAAACCCCAATCCGAAATTTCGAATAGATTTCCTTGAAAAAATTCACAAAAACGACCTTTTTTCCGGCTTAGTTGAGTTAAAAAAATTGCATTTTCCAAAAGAAAATGTATTCGATGGTATGACTATCGAATTTATAAGTAATTTATAACTTCTTTCATTATTCGTATTTTTTTAATGAAACTTGGTGCACAACTTTGTTAATGTACATACAAATAAATGTGCAAACGGCTTTTCGATCATCTTACTTACTCCCTCGAAATTGAATAATTTTGTTTCCAATAACCCTGTTTTTCAAGTCTTCTCAGTAGCCTAACCCCTTGAATTCACTCCTTGTCTACATATTGAAAAATGTAATGAAAGATAAAATCGACAATAGACGAATTTGAATCGTGCCATTGTCAAAGATCGATTTATCTTGTGTAAAATAAATTGCTTACATCTCGATCGAACAGCAAGGTGGCTTCTCCATTCTGTGTCCGGTTCTGAGTAGTTGGAACAACTTTTCGACCGATGGTACGGACGGGTAGGGCGTACCGCCCAGGGTCATTATTTCCCACAACAGAATTCCGTACGACCATCTGAAAATTGGGTTGGAAAATTTGTGACGTTATGTTGACCTACTGCATGCCCTTAAACGACTGTTCTACTCGCGGGCACAAGATATTGCGCCCATTGCTTAAGGGGTCTTCTCACTTTAGGCGCTAAAAAAGGCTATTTTCATGATTTTTTTTTGATAGTTTTTTATCATAGATATTGATATAAAAGTGGTTACACTTAATAAATACTTTTTTTGAAATGTATTTATTTAAGTCACTATTTATAGACGAAAATGGTAGTTAAAAAAAGGTCCTGAAAAAATGGTAGGTCTACGCTGTTGATGAAATCTCGGAGATGGATCATCCGAAACAAAAAAAATCATACGATTTTTGATACATGCAAAAATAACAAAATAGCGGACACTTTTCGAAAAAACAAAAAAAAAACAGTTTGTTACCGTTTTTGGCAAAAATAGTAAATAATAAAATTTAAAAAAATCCTTGATATGCGCTACAGCTATAGTTGCAAAGAATATATGGTTAAAATTTCATAAGGATCGGTTAAGGCCTTAGGCCACAGCAACGGGTATAAAATCATGTGCGAATTTAACAATTTTTTTTCGTATGAAAAAGTGATTCACTCATAAAATTAATTACACATCTATTCAGTATGAATATCAAGCTGTAAGAAAATATATTATGTCTTTTTTCGATGTACAAAATGGCCGACTACTCGAAACTTCTCGAAAAAGCTTTTTTCCAATTGGCGTGACGAATAACTTCAACAATTTTCACTTGATTTACTTCAAATTCAAAAGTTATGTTCCTAATTGCATTTCGCAGTGGAGTACGTACGGAATGTCTGATTAATCGAAAACTTTTCATTTTATGAGCAGTTTATGAGCAGTTATAACGAAATTTTTCACTGAAAATTCATTTCTTAAGTTCAAATACCTACAATTTTTGAATAAAACAATATTTTTTGAATTCCGTACGTACTTCTCTAGGTATTCTAATGTAGATTGACGAGAATTTTTGTTTTTTGTTCTAGGTGAAAAATTGGGGATGCTAAATGTCACGCCGCGGAGCGCCAAAAAAAAATAACAAAAGAAAATATTAGTAGTCGGCCATTTTGTACATCGAAAAAAAAAAATATTCCAACAGCTTGATAATCACACTAAATGGATGTGTAATTAATTTTATGACTGAATTACTTTTTCATACGAAAAAAAATTGTTGAATTCGCACATGATTTGATACTCGTTACTGTGGCCTTAAGATTTGATCAACAAGCCGTCAAAAAACGTTGTTTCGAGAAAAACGCGTGTAAAGTTTGTTTGGGTTATGTAAATACATTTAAAAACAATGTACACATAAAAATATTTCAATGTATATTTAATGTATGTATGTATAATGTGTGTATATATATATATATATATATATATATATATATATATATATATATATATATATATATATATATATAACGTATGAATATATTTTTATGCATAAAAAATTTGAGGCGTTACGTTAATTTTTTTTACACACAAAAAATTATGTAAAAAAATATTTATACGAAAAAAATTTACATAATAAATACATTTAAAAAATGTTTAAATGTATTTCGAAAGTGTATTTATTAAATGTAACAACTTTTATATCAATATCTATAATATGAACTTATTTTAAAAAATCATGAAAACAGCCTTTTTTTAGCGTCTAAAGTGAGAAGAGCCATTAAAGTTCGAAAAATCGCTCGGTAGAAAAAGCAACAAACGTCAACCAGGCGTCTCGTCCAGTTTCGCAATGCAAAGTGCTCTAGTGGGGTTATAAGAGAAGCGTGTAGTACGAATGTCGTCGTCGTGTCGCCCCGACGCGATGTTAGAGGAGTAGGTTATAACGTATAAGGATCGTGGCAGACTTACACGTCGGACTGAGTGGTGTATACACGATGAAAGAGCGCCTCGGGCGCCATCCATTTGACTGGCAGTCTGCCATCGGTGGTTTTCCTGTAGTAGTCGTGACAGTGAATATCACGAGCGAGACCAAAGTCGGCAATCTTGAGAACGTACTCGTCGCTGACCAAGACATTTCTCGCCGCGAGATCCCTGTGTATGCAACGCCTACTCGCCAAATATTCCATGCCACGCGCAACTTGAAAGGCGAACGAGACGAGATCCTTCTGCGTGAGGGTCTTCTTGTCCTTCTCGTCTTGGCCGATCGTCGGCTCGTAGCCCGAAGACGGTCTGTGATCCCGCAGGAAATCACGGAGATTTCCGTGCGGCGCGAATTCGACGACGACGAACAAAGGCCCACCTTGGGTACACGCGCCCAACAGGTTTATTATGTTTACGTGCTTGCCTATCATCTTCATCATTTCCATTTCCGAGATTAGGTCCATCATCTCCGCGTCCGTGTGACCCTCTGAAATTATTGTTCATTTTTTCATACCCAATCTCGTTGGTTCTGCATATCGACACACGAGGCACGTATTTATTTATATATATATATATATATATATATATATATATATATATATTTTTTTTTTCTTAGGTTTGTTCCTGCCGCACAGGTCTTCCCCTTTTAACGAGACCCAATCCGCCTCAACTTCTTTCAACCTCCCTTCCGCCACTACCCCCCCACCCCTTATATCATCCATTCCTCATCCCCCCCGCCAATTCCACACCCCGCCCCCCTGCGGCCGCAGCCGACTTCCCCCTCTGTATTATATTCACCATGCATATCTGTCATGGGTATAGGGAAACTGCGGAAAACCTATACCAATACGGCCGGTCATCAAGTTCGCCCCCCCAGTCGTGGAACTAGTCTTATTCGCTGCGAAATGCCGAAGAAAAACATTTCACTCCGAAATGTACGCGACTGGGTTTCGAACCCGGGACTCCTAGTCCGCAGGTTTAGTGGCAAGCACGCTAACCACTAGACCATCGCACCGGTTCACGTATTTATATATGCGAATGGCACTTACAAAACTTATCAGAAACTACAATAACGCAAATCTGAAATATACAGGGCGGGGAAAAAGTATGGAAACTCCTGAAAATTTCGGAGGGGTATTTTATTCAAAATTATTTTGAATGAAAAATCTGGCGAAACCGATTTGGAAATCGCAAAATCATTAATCGCATTATTGGAGATTGAAATAATAGTAACTTCTAAAAAAAATATGATTAATTTGAAAATAAAATAGAAGGAAAAATGGGCCCACGATGAGACTAGTCTGAAAAATCATAGAATGGGTCACTCTATTTTAGAGAATTTTTTTAAAAAAATAAAAAAAAGTCGATCATCTTTAAAAAAAAAAAATTTCACTTTAGAAGCCAAAAAACGTTGACATTGATAATTGATAATTTCTTCATATTTTTTTAACGGAGGTATGCTTCAAAATGAAAAAAAAAATGTATCGTGACATTTGTCGATATGTCAATTAGTTCAGGAGTTATCAGCGTTTAACCGTGCCCAAAACATCCTAAGTCGACATTTTTTTGACAAATTCCTAAAAGACGAGAGATAAAAATCTAAGAATTGGTGTGGATATTCCTTTCACCGGGTACAATTTTAGAAAAAAACATCAGGAAAACCAAAAATGGTCGGGGTCACGGGCTAGGTGAAATGGCGTGGAATCTCCCATATATTCTTTCCATTTAAATTGTTTTAAAGCGTAAGTTTTCTTATTCCATAAACTAAATAAATTATAACCAAAAATTGAGCATTGTAAGTAATGCAAATGTAGCGAATACATATATATTTTTAATCAAGTTTTTCGTACTTCATAAATTGAGGAACAGGCGAACATAACCGGGCTTGTCCACACTACGTCAAATTTTCATTTATTAATTGTTCTCGTACCTAGAAACTCCCTTTTTGCTCGAAACGGCAGTTTTTAACAAATTTTGAGCTGGTTAGAGCTGGATTTGATTAAAAATATTTCGGGACTTAGTCAAGGTGTGCTTGAAGGAAGAAAAAATCAATGTATATAAAAAAGTAAAAAATTAAAAATCGAAAATTAAAATTAAAAGATTAAAAATTAAACATTAAAAAATTGAAAATAAAAAAATAAAAAGATAAAGAAATTGAAAAAACAATTACGTAAATTACCTTTGAGCATCTTGACCGCAGCGACGCTTGGAATTCCCGGCTTTCCCGTGTTCGTCTGAGCCCTCACGACTTTGCCGAAAGCGCCTTCGCCGAGAGTATTGCCGAGAACCAGATGTTCCCTGGACAATTCCCAAGCGCTGTCGAGCGGAAGTTCGTACTCGGAAATGCAGCTACCGCCGTTGCTATCCTCGGCCGTTACCGTGGATTTGTACTTCTCTATCTTGACGACAGGCATGAGAAGTGGCTCCTGAACGTTTTGCGCGTTCACGAGACTCTGTTTCTCGACCATGACCTTCTTCGTCCATTGGGTCACGACCGCAGCTCGGGCTGTCTCGATGGCCAGCAATTTCTTCATTTTTTCGCGCTTCAAGCGGTGCAGTATGTAGATGACGACGAAAACCCCGAGGAAGAAGAAGAAGCAGAGGAGGAGAGCAGCGAGGACGAGAAAAATTTGGGGCCTCGTTGTCATGGGAACTCTTGGTGTCTCGATGCCTGGGACGGATCAATCAATTGCGAATATTCTTTTAAACAATACCTTTTAATCGTGATAGTAAAATAGTCATTTTTATGCCCATTCGAGTTGGTTTCTGCGACGCCATATTGGAAAAGTAGGATTTGCGAGTTTGGATTCTCTCTCTTGGATTTAAAATTCTGCTATATGTGAAATATACTCGAATTACTACTAAAAAGCTTTTCCCTTCGTTTTACGAGGCATTTCCGTAATGTTGCTTATTTTTACGGTTTTGATAATTTCGTCAATTTTCCTTCGTGATCGGCATCAGGATTTTAAATTCAACCTACTCGTACATTAAGGGGTTAGGCTACTGTAAAAATGACGAAGCTCCGTTCGTTGCTTGAGGCAACTCGAATCGAAGAGGAGGATCCAACATATGGTGCAGGAATCGCAGATTGAAGATAAACGATATAACTATTAGTAAGACTTTAAGGAGGGAGATATCTTTAGGAAACAACAAATTTGCCGATTTTCATGACTTTTTTTCACAGGAAATATTTCTCCACCATTTTTTAGACTTAGGGTATGTCTTATTTCTACTTTTGGTTACATGGTATTTTCTTACTCATCTTTAAGGCGGGACATACATTTAGACCGGAAACAAATAAGCAATATTGAGGGATTTTTTAAACTAAGAAATAATTATTCTACAATTATCAAACTTTAGGTATACTTTAAGGGAGACTTTGTCCTTGAAATGCAGCGGGAGATGTTAGCGGCTCAACATGACCAGCTAGAAGAAGAGGAGGGATGCCTCTATGGACCAGGCATTGCCGATTAGCGGTAATTATAAACACATTTGTGTAAACACATTACAAAACTTTAAACGCGTTTTTCTCGAAAACACGTTTTTAAAAATGGCTGACATTCTCCTGACCGCTGTAATTAACATATCGACCTGAAATTTGGAGAGCATACTCAGAAAATATGTCTTCACGGAATGACGGATCGTTTTTTCGATAGATACATTTTTGCATTTATTATTTATCTTTTTATGCGAAAAAAAAACGCGAAAATTCGATTTTTTTTAAATTGCCGCCATTTTCCGAAATTTGTACTAAACGAAAAACCCATCCGTCATTCCATGACCAAAGGGTCACAGATTGATAATATGCTTTGAATTTGTGTTTCAGATCAACAAAGAGGGGGCAGTGATGTCAGCCGTTTACCTCCCGCGATTTGACGACCTGTTTTCGCGGAGCTGCAACGGCCGCCATTTTGGTGTTTTTTTCAAAAAAAAATTTTTTTAACGTTCTGTATATCATCAATAAAAGCAAGAAAAAAAACGCACTCAAAAAGCTTTACTCGTTTCCTTTAAAAAAAATAAAATGTAAACATCTGAAATATGGCACTCCAAGGACAAAGTCTCCCTTAATAGTATATTCAAGTATAGGAAACAATTTTTTAAAATGAATTCATCATCAAAATGACGGAGCTGTGGCAGAGTGTTACAGCAAGGTCCCGTAGACTTTGATTTGCAAAAGAGTTCAAACATTTTTTCTATGTGTTTCAGTGTAAGAGTTTCTATGTGACGGTAATTAAAATGAAGAAAATGCAAGTTCAAGAAAATGGCACGCATTCACAAAAAAATCAACATTTCACGCAATATTTCTGTAAAATCCGGATTAAGGGGAGGTGTCTGAGTAAACGGCGAGAAAAACAGGTAAACTTCGGGAATTTTTATCTCAAAAACTAATGTTTCGAATGAATCGGGGGTTTTTTTATTGTAAAATATGTACATTGAGGTATGTTTAGGAATTTTTAAAAATAAATTCGTTGACTGGAAGCGATTCAAACGCGATTATCTCGAAACATAGTTTTCAAAGTCGGTGCCAGATGTATCTCGAAAACGGCTTGTCCGATTTTGTCCAAATTTGGATACAATATTGTTCGATAGTTTTTCTCGTTCGCCACGTAGGATTTTTTGGAAATTTTCATTTTTGACGGAATTGCGACCGTTTTAATTTAACATTCGTTTTTCGTTCGCAATTTCCGACGATTTTGGATTGCATACACATTGCATAAAAAAGCAATGGTTCAATCAAATGAAAAACCCCTACGTGGCGAACGAGAACAACTATCGAAGAATATTGTATCCAAATTTGGACAAAATCGGACAAGCCGTTTTCGAGATACCTCTGGCACCGAGTTTGAAAACTATGTTTCGAGATAATCGCGTTTTTGAATAGCTTCCATTCAACGAATTTATTTGAAAAAATTCCTACACATACCTCAATGTACATATTTTCCAATAAAAAAACCCGGATCCAATCGAAACATTAGTTTTTGAGATAAAAATTCCCGAAGTTTACCTGTTTTTCTCGCCGTTTACTCAGGTACCTCCCCTTAAAAACGTAGTTTTTTTTTCCAATTTTTCAAAAACAATTCTCGTCAAGTAGAAGGTACCAATATTATCAATGTTTCCACCAAGCTTCAACTCAATCGGCTAAATAGTTTTTGAGTAATCCTGCACGCCAATTTCGATAATGCAGTTTTGAAAAAAACGCGTTTGAAGTTCACGCCCACTCCGAATGCGAGCGGTGAGGCACAGCGTTGACGGGCTTTAACGTAAGAAGTTTTTCGAATTTCGCTTTGAAACTTTGGGAAAATATTCGACATATATAGTTCTATCGTTTAAAGAAGAAAAAAAAAAGAAAACGATTTTTTCATCGTTGCAAATATATATCCTGCCTTAAAAATGGCGGAGGTATGGCACGGTCTGCTGAACTGCATTTTCGAAACTGGCTTGACGTATAGCTAAAGAGCTAATCGAACGATTTTAATGAAATTCGGTATAAATCTTTCTAACCTCATTGTCTAAAACATGACGCTGAATGTTTTTGGAATTTTTTCTATTGCAAAATGTAGCGATTTTTTTCGGAATATTCAATATTTTTGTTCCGAAGCGATCTCATCGATTTTCAACATTTCAACACTTTTTCTGGGCTCATATTCTGCGTATGAGGGTTAATGAAAGGAAAATCTTCGTTGGTTTTTTTTTTCAAAACTAATCCCGCCGACGCCACGTGTCACGCCATCTGACAACATCCGCCGCAACCCGTTTGGAAGACTGTACCATATTGCCGCGATTTTTAAACATTAATAAAAAAGAATATCATGTAACCAGCAAAATTGGTAATAAAACATACCCCAAGTCTCAAAAACGACAAAGAATTCTTCCTATGAAAAAAAAAATTATGAAAATCAGTATTTTTCATTAATCATAAAATTAATTTCATTAATCATAAAAAATCACTTTTTTTCATTACTTATCAAAAACAATCATGTAACTTTTCCTCGGAAAATCAAAAAAGAAATTCAAAAATCATTTTTTAATGATTGAAACACTCCAACACAACCAAGCTTGGTCAAGTCTTATCCAATATGATCTATTTCAAGAAAAAAACTCGTCTTTTCGTTTCAGATCAACCGGTTGGCCAAAATCAAGTGCACCGTTGAGTCCATTACCTTCAAGGGTCCTTCACGAGATTGTTCATAACTTCTTCACTTACGAATATTTTAAAACATAATTTCGTACACAACTTTGTTAATGCACATACAAATAAATGCCCAAACGCTTTTTCAAATCATCTCACTTATTCCTTCAAAATTAATTTATTTAAACAACCTCGATTTTCGGATCATTACAGTAGCCTAACCCCTTAAACATTCAAAATTGAATTTCTCAAATATTAAAGTACTCCGGGTAAGAGTCCTGAATATTGCAATAATAAAAACAGCCGTAATAATTACTTTCAGCGAAACCGTAAAAAATGAATCTCGAGAACTGTACTTACTTTCGACGACCGTGAGATAAGCACTGCTGAAAGTCTCGCCCAGGGTATTTTGAGCGATGCAGGTGTACCAGCCCTCGTCTTTGGCCGTCACGTTGTAGAGCGTAAGAACTTCTGGATTTGCCGCTGCCCCGGCCTACAGCCAAAATAATCCATCAATCGATTTCCCACGTGACACTATTTATTCATTTTTTGTCTTTTTTTCTCCTATAAAAACACTTCACACTCGGAGAGACAGATATATATATATATATATATATATATATATATATATATATATATAGGAAGAAAAGAGAGGTAGAGAAGAAGAGAACGAGAGAGAACGACTTACGACTAGAATAATGAAGACATGCGTGTTAAGAACAGAAGAATATATCGAATATGGGGAACATCGATTGGATTAATGAACACGAAGCGATGCGTGCTAAAGCTGACGAATAGAACTGCATGCCCACCTCAACCTCGACCCTAAAGTTTTGCATCGATTTGTTGAGGGTCTCAAAGGAGATGTGACGTCCATGATACCACTCGAGATGCCGATGAGCGTCCGAAAGTACCTCACAGACCATAGTAGCGTTGCTCCCGATAAGTACGGTCTTGTTGACGGGTGCCCTCGTCAGAAGAGGCCGATGCATCACGCTTTCTAAATTCAATGAGAACCCAACCACCGATATATTACGAGATTCGTATTCACCGTCGTCTATGGAAAGCTACATACAACAGGTTGTTTTTTTGCAATTTGTTTGTTCACAAAACAAAGGTATCCACGAGTGAGGAACGATTGTCGTATGTGTGAAAAAGGGTAGACGAGAGAAACATTGACGGAAAACATTGAAACCAATTGCCCATGATACCTAGAAGAATTGACAGATTGTTTTCTTCTTCTTTACAGTTGTAGTGGGAAGCTTCGGGAAGTTATATCGAGGACTTTAATCCTATGTTGACACACTGGCGCATTTTGACCCGGAGGAATTTATAACGAAATGGTCTATTCCGCAAAATTTAAAATTTTCAATCATTTTTTACAACAATTTAATTTTGTACTTTCCGAATTTCTATTATGCAGACGTATTGAGAAATGTTTGAAGTGTATCCCCGATTTTTTTCAATAAAAACCGACCGAAGGGCTGTTAATGGCAGGTGGACAGAGGCGGATTCAGGGGGGGCGTGCCCCCCCCCCCGACATTCCCAATCGACTATACAAAAAACCCAAGAAGTCCCAGAATATTCATATGCCCCCCTTCCCTTCTGGGGAGCAAGGGGGGCGCGTGCCCTCCTGGCACCCCAGAAGACCCCCCCCCCCCCCTCAACATTCCAAATCGACCATACAAAAAAGCCAAGGAGTCCCAGATTATTCACGTGCCTCCCTTCCCTTCTGGGGACCACGGGGGGCACGTGCCCCCCCCCCCCCCGACGGTCCAAATCGACTATACAAAAAAGCCAAGGAGTCCCAGAATAATCGCATGCCCCCCTTCCCTTCTGGGGAGCACGGGGGGCCGGTGCCCCCCCCCCCGACGGTCCAAATCGACTATACAAAAAAGCCAAGGAGTCCCAGAATAATCGCATGCCCCCCTTCCCTTCTGGGGAGCACGGGGGGCCGGTGCCCCCCCCCCCCCCCCGACGGTCCAAATCGACTATACAAAAAAGCCAAGGAGTCCCAGAATAATCGCATGCCCCCCTTCCCTTCTGGAGAGCACGGGGGGCCGGTGCCCCCCCCCCCCCCCCCCCCGACGGTCCAAATCGACTATACAAAAAAGCCAAGGAGTCCTAGAATAATCGCATGCCCCCCTTCCCTTCTGGGGAGCACGGGTGGCACGTGCCCCCGTGCCCCTCGCCCCCACCCACGACGGTCCAAGTCGACTATACAAAAAAGCCAAGGAGTCCCAGAATAATCACAAGCCCCCCGGAAAAAAAATCTGGATTCGCCCTTGCAGGTGGATGAAGTACTGTCCGGGTTAAAATGACCCGGTGTGTCAAAATCGTGGCCTATAAGTGTGTCAACGAAGGGGTAACTCAAAAAGTTTACGGAAAGTAAAAACTAACAAGGAACTCAAGTATGCGCCTTAGAATTCGTTGAAACTCATATATTTAATAAAGCATTGAAAACTATTAGACACATGTTTTTTTTATCGACGGAAAAACGATTTTAAGGGGGCGGGAACGCACCTCTCAAAGAAAGGCGTGTCGAGGGGTGGTTTTGCAGTTTCACCCCCAAGCAGTATACCGATCTGAATAAAACAAAAACCAACATTCTTCTAATGTAAAAAGATGGAAAATCCACTATAGAAGTATTGACAAAAAATCAAATTAAGGGGTGACACGACTTTCTTCCAAGGGTCGTTTCCCCCCGTAAAACCGTTTTGCCGCCGATAAAAAAAAATACGTGTCTAATAGTTTTTAATACTCTATCACATATATGAGTTTCAACCAAATGGAAGGCGGACACTCAAGTGATGTTCCTTGTATATGAGTATTGTAGAATCATTTGAATAATCATTTTTCGTTTCTTCTCGCATTACATTTGTAAACAATGAGCTTTCTGCGTGCTCACAACTTCATTTATCTTCTTCATTTGTGTTTTATTGAACGCATTATTTTTTTTCTTCCATCATTGTATCTGACAAAACGATTGAGAACGAATTTTGAGAGAGAAAGCGATCGATCATTACAAAAAATTCGACTACTCCAGTTGTCCATTGATGGAATGTCGAGACATCCAAGAATTTTCCATTGTGCCTCAAAATTCGCCGAAGCTTCCTCACGGAGGGTCGAACGTTTCACTGATAGATGTTGAAGGACATTATTTATTTGAGAAGTGAATACTATCGATATCCAACTCCGCAAATTTCCGTGAGTTCGACTGGATCGTTTTCGAGAAAGATTAAAATCTCGGCAATCTAGCCCAGTTTTTTAATGGAAAATCATGAACCGCGGAACTCCAAAGGTCAATAATTGCACTCGATTTGTCTGCGAGGCATGTTAAGGTATTCCTTTCACGGAGGGCCGTATTTTGTGGGGGCATGAGCAGGGTCTGAATCACTCGTAAATTACAGTGGCCCTTTAAAAATAAGTCACAATCGATTATTATACTCAACGATCAAGTGAAATGAAAAGTATAGCACGAATCTAGTATTAGGGCGTTGAATAAGTTCTCGCTGTTTTCCAACAGATGGCGTTACCAGAACTGCGTGCGTGCAGTTTAAGATGGTAACGCCTCGATAAAGAAGTACTATAAGCAAGCTTGAAATTCAGTGCATGTCATTTGGCCGAAGTGTAAACAACTTTTTTTCATAGTGTTAACCTCGTCAAATGACGCTTCAAAAATAATGATTTTGATGTGTTGAATTGGAGGCATCACTTCACGAAGACTCATATCAGATGCTAGCTGAACCTGTACAATCATTAGGAGTTGATCACACAGCAGTTTCGAAACGTTTGAAAGCATCAGGAATGATTTTTCAAAATAAAGCATTGATTCTCACGAAAAACAGCGAGAACTTATTCAACATCCCAATAGATTTAGACATTTTTGAAATTTTCTCTGAAAAGTCGCAGCTACGAAGATTATTCTGCTAGTCACATTTCTCTAAGTTTTATCATAGATAGTTTCTTTAAACATGCGGTGACCCCCTGTTTTTAATGTCGTAACGGAATCTTTAGAATTTTCTACACGCCTTGGCAGTTTATATCAAGCATCTAGAGTTATTTAGCGTAGAAATTATGAGATGAAAATGTGACCAGCGTGTCATCTGCATAAAGTGCCCTATACAGGGTGTCCCAGAACTGACGGTAGTCCCTGAAATGGGGGGTAGGGGGTGAAATTCTGAGTCGATTGATATAAGCATGTATGGGTCTCGGATCAACCCCTGAATTATTATTAATTTTTAAAGGCGGGCCAATCAGATGCGCCCGACGAGCCAGCGTACGTCGGTGAGCGATTGGCCCGCCTTTAAAAATTCATAATAATTCAACGGTTGATCTGAGACCCATACATGCTTATATCAATCGACTCAGAATTTCACCCCCAACTCCCCATTTCAGGGACTACCATCAGTTCTGGGACACCCTGTGAATGAGATGATTTTTAGCGTTGTAATTTTCCGTTATAAGTTCTATACCTTGGCTTGAAATTTCACCAGTGTACCGGGATGAATTTTAACTTGATTGCTGACGAAAATCAGTCAATTGTTCAATGTTCGGACTCGTGAAAGGAATACGCTAACTGCAGCAAGATAAACGACTTCAATATTTGATTCTCGATGACGATGTGTAGGGACTCGTGGAAGCTTCGAAGTTGAACTTTGATTGGACATATCCACATTTGCGACGAACAGAACCAAATCAGCACAGTTCAACGTCACCTTGTGAAACGTTCGATCCTCCAACATTTGGGCGATACGTTATCCACATAAATTGTTATCTTACGAGCTAAAGAACCCTATCACCACGTGAACGATCATTAATGACAAGTACACAGCAGACACCTATAGAGTAAGCAGCCACCATAGAAAAGTATAGGCATTGTCGTTTTTCTTTGGCGTTTCGTCGAAACTCCGAGAGGCAAGAATTCCGAAATGAGGAAAGAGAATGGGAGCGTCAGGTGACTGCGATCATTTCGTCGCTATTGCCCACAGGAAACCTCCACCAGATCGCGCACGGCACAAGCCTGCCACGATTTTTAGGCTGTTGTTGTTTTTTTTTGTCGTTTTCTACCTGAAGCAAAGTTGCATTTATTGGCGAATCCTCAGCATCGTCCGGATATTCGTCGACTTTGACCCACTGTATATAGGGCTCTAGATCGGAGATTATCGGACATCTGAATGTCACCGTGCTCCTGATCAGCGCCGTCGCGTTTTTCGGGAAGCCCTCGTTGATGTAAGGTTTGTGCGGGAAACGCTCTGAACGATCGCATTTTTGTTTGTTTGGTTTTTCTTTCGTTTTCTTCGACACTTATCATGTAACATTTACGCCTATTGGTCCTCAATGTGCATAATTTCGTATATTTGCTCTTCTCTCGTCACGCTTTTGCCTACCGCAGTGACGTACGAACCGGGACTTCGTATCGCTCGTTTACCGCCACAATCCGAAAGTGGATTTTTTAAGGGAGACTTTGTCCTTGAAATTCAGCGGGAGATGTTAGCGGCTCAACATGAGCAGCTAGAAGAAGAGGAGGGATGCCTCTATGGACCAGGCATTGCCGTCTAGCGGTAATTATAAACACATTTGTGTAAACACATTACAAAACTTTAAACGCGTTTTTCTCGAAAACACGTTTTTAAAAATGGCTGACATTCTCCTGACCGCTGTAATTAACATATCGACCTGAAATTTGGAGAGCATACTCAGAAAATATGTCTTCACGGAATAACGGATCGTTTTTTCGATAGATACATTTTTGCATTTATTATTTATCTTTTTATGCGAAAAAAAAATGCGAAAATTCGATTTTTTTTAATTGCCGCCATTTTCCGAAATTTGTACTAAACGAAAAACCCATCCGTCATTCCATGACCAAAGGGTCACAGATTGATAATATGCTTTGAATTTGTGTTTCAGATCAACAAAGAGGGGGCAGTGATGTCAGCCGTTAACCTCCCGCGATTTGAGGACCTGTTTTCGCGGAGCTGCAACGGCCGCCATCTTGGTTTTTTTTTTCAAAAAAAATTTTTTTTAACGTTATGTATATCATGAATAAAAGCAAGAAAAAAACCGCACTCAAAAATCTTTACTCGTTTCCTTTAAAAAAAATAAAACGTAAACACCTGAAATATGGCACTCCAAGGACAAAGTCTCCCTTAAAGGGAACTTCCATTTACGGATGGAAATGTTTTCAGAAGTGGATGAGTTTTTTTCGAGACTTTAAGGGGTCTTCTCACTTCAGACCCTAAAAAAGGCTATTTTCATGAATTTTTTTGATAGGTTTATATTATAGATATTGATACAAAAATTGTTACACTTAATAAATGCACTTTCGAAATACATTAAAAAAAAAATTATTTATTTAAGTCACTATTTATAGACGAAAATGGTAGTTAAAAAAATGTCCCAAAAAATTGTACGTCTGCGCTGTTGATAAAATCTCGGAGATGGAGCATCCCAAACAAAAAATCAAACGGTTTTCGATTCAGTATGTTGATGGCTATAGCGCATAACACACGATTTTTGATATATGCAAAAATTACAAAATGGCGGACATTTTTCGAAAAAACAAAAAAAAACTTGTTTTTTTTTCACAACTTTTGGCAAAAAATGAGTAAATATCGAAATTAAAAAAAAATCCTTGATACGCGCTACAGCTATAGTTGTAAAGAATATGTGGTTAACATTTCGTAAGGATAGGTTCAGTAGTTTCGAAGATTTTATCAACGAGTCGAAAAACGTTGTTTCGAGAAACACGCGTTTAAAGTTTGTTTGGGTTACATAAATACATTATTTTTTTTAAAATGTATTTCGAAAGTGTATTTATTAAGTGTAACAACTTTCATATCAATATCTATAAAATAAAGCTATCAAAAAATTCATGAAAATAGCCGTTTTTAGCGTTTAAAGTGAGAAGACCCCTTAAGGGGTTAGACTACTGTGAAAATGACGACGACCCGTTCGTCGCTTGAGGAGGAATGACCAATATATAAAACATGAAACTTTAAACGCGTTTTTCTCGAAAGTATGTTTTTCAAAACGGTGTACACGATTTCTCGACATCTAATGAACGAAATGACTTTAAATTTCGTACACTTATTCAGTGTAATAGTGGTTTAGTCTTGACCGACGTTTTTCTTCTTAACGTTTTTTTTTCTTCATTAGGCCTTAACAATAATAAAGACATTTTTTCGCGAAAAATCGAAAAAAAAGGTTCAACATTTTTTGTTTGGTGATTGCAACACCACAATAAAAAAGCTCGGTCAAGACTTAGCCAATGTTATCTATTTTAAGGAAAAAACTCGTTTTTTTGTTTTGGATAAGCCGGGTGGCCAAAATCAAGTACACCGTTGAGCCCTTCACGTTCAAAGGTCCTTCACGAGGTTGTTGATAACTACTTTAATTATTAATGTTTTTTTTAAATGAAATTTGGTTCACAATTTTGTTAATGTACGTATAAATAAACGTCCGAAGGATTTTTCAATCGTCTTACTTATTCCTTCAAAATGAATTTTCGGGTCGTTAGAAGTAAGTTCCGGAACTTCCGGTAACTGAAGTAGCTTGGAGAATTGTTGATTTTACAGTTTTTCATACCGACCGAAATTAAAAATGAATTTTCGGCTCGTCAGAGTAGCCTCACCCCTTAAGAATTTTAGAGCTTACGAAATGGAATGAAAAACCTTCGCCCTTTCTTCAGAACTCAAATACCTTGGCGAATTGTTGATTTTACAGTTTTTGATACCGACCGAGCGAGTATCTCTTGCCTTTATTATCGACAATTACTTGAGGCATAGTTTTCGGAACTTTTCTCGCCTATTTTTTTCACAAAATGCAACCCTTCGAGTATGAAAATGCGTACTTCTATCGCGGCTAGGTCGAGTTTCTCTGATTTGCGATTAGCTCACAATTAGCCTCAACTCAAGTTCCTAACCTCTTACGGTTGCAGTTTCTCACGGTGAATCGACCTGTATGTGTTTTTTTCCTCAAATCCCCGAATATCTGAGAGATTGAGGCTATTTTTTTCGCGACGAGACGTCGACTGTGAAATTTTCACTCCAATCGTTTCCCCCGTTTTTGAGAAAAGTTCCGAAAACATTTCGCGGATCTCCTTACCGGCGGAGTCGTGTCTCGTTTCACCCGAGCAGCTCGGGCGGTATGAGAATGCGTTGCGCGCCCTTTTTTACCGGCGGAGCAGTGTCTACGAGCTTCCGAGGCTCGCCGCGAGAGAGCGTTCGTGTCTTATTCTTAAGGCAAATGACTAAGCATCGAGTCTTTTTTGAGAAAAAGAATGGAACGACACGACACGTCAATTGTTGCGGCAAACGAGCGACATTGTTTATCATAAAAGGGGCAAAAAAAAAAACGTTAAATTGCGAAAGCGACGACTCACCGATTACGTCGACCTTGAACGTGTTGTTTATGCAACCGTGAATGTTGCAAACGATGCAGGTGTAGTTTCCACCGTCGGTAACAACGAGATCCTCCACTCTGAGGGTCCATTTTGGCATGGCGATCGGCCCTACCGCCCGTTTCGGTTCCTCGTTGTTCTTCAGCCACGTTATGTTCGGTCTCGGATTACCCGTACTCGGACAACGAAGACGCAACATATTGCCGGCCGGTTTAACGATCGAACCATGCATGTCGTCCGTTTTGTAGAACATCGGCGGACTCGCGGGCGCCGTTTGATTGTGATCGCCCGCCTTGCCGTTTTCGTTCTTGTCGTTGTCCGGATCAATGTCCAAATGCAGAGATCGCATTTCCGGCAAATCTGCGGGAATCGGTTTTCTACTTAATTCTGCGGTTTTCCAGTACCACTTAATGACCACGAAAGGTCATTTAGAGACAGTGGCCATTATTCATTTTGAAAAAAACGATAAATAGCGATCGCTACTGTGCTACATGTTGCAATGAGCTAGTGAATTTTAGAATTGCATTGTGAGTTTTTTAGGTGAATAAATATTAATTTACACTTGCGAAATTTTGATAAACATATTTTTAATAAATTAGTTTTTTTTTAAATAAATATTGGTATAAAGAAAAATTGATGCATATGAAATATTATTAAAGTTTTGTAGAAAATTTGTTTACGATTGAGTAATTGCGCAGCGTTATCGAAATTCTGAATAACGTAATTTGGAAAGACTAGAGTTTGCTGTTTTTGTCGCTTAGTGCGAAATTTGGAGAAATTCATAGAAATGGGTAGTTTTTAATTTCCTTTCAACCAAATAAATTTAAATGGAATATTATGAAATCTGCACAATTAATATTAGACAGTTACTCATCACGCCCGGTTCATAGTTATTCCTGCAATGTCGCGCAAATTCTAAATACTTCTAGTAGTACACTCGATGAATCATCGTTTTTTGGGGAAAAACGCTTGTAATTCATTATTTCGTGTCACGAGAGTGCGAGATTTGCAGAAATTTGTTAAAATAACTGAAAATTGAAACTTTTCGAAATATTTGTAAAAATTTCACTTTGTTGAAATACTTTTAAAAAAATTGCCGAAATATTTGTAAAAATAAAAATTTGTCGAAAAATTTCAGAAATCGAAATTTGTCGTAATATATAAAAAATTGAAAATTTTCGGAATATTAGGGAAAAAAAAGAAATTTGTCAAAATATTTGAAAAACATGAAATTTGTCGAAAGAATTGAAAAAATTGAAATTTGTCGAAATATATGAAAAAAATTGAAATTTGTCGTAATATTTGAAAAAATTGAAATTGGTCGTAATATTTGAAAGAATTGAAATTTGTCGTAATATTTAAAAAAAATTGAAATTTGTCGAAATATATGAAAAAAAAAATTGAAATTTGTCGTGATATTTGAAAAAATTGAAATTGGTCGTAATATTTGAAAGAATTAAAATTTGTCGTAATATTTGAAAAAAATTGAAATTTGTCGTAATATTTGAAAAAAATTGAAATTGGTCGTAATATTTGAAAGAATTAAAATATGTCGTAAGATTTGAAAAAAATTGAAATTTGTCGAAATATTTGTAGAATCATTTAGAAATAGTTTTAAATGAATTTTCTACATAATTGTCATTCCAAGTCAAATGCTATCGAATATTTTGAATAAATGTTAATTTATTTATCGCACGACAGATTCGCAGTAAGAACTCAAGTGTCGGTGCAAATTCAATGCATTTCGATTGGAATTTTTTACGAATCATTGTTTATCGGGGAAGAGGCTCGAGATAATTATTTTTCGTTCTTATTATTATTATTATGATTTTATTATCATTATTGAGTTGTTATTATTTAGAGATTATTATTGTTATTATTATTTTATCGTTATTAATTGATATCGTTATTTTTGAATGATTTTTATTTTATTGTTATTATTTTTGTGATTATTTTTCGTAACTGCGATGTCATGAAAATGACGAATAATTTTCATTTGCCCTCGATGAATTGTCGATCCTCGCCAACGCGGCTGAGAAATATTAATTTTTAGGTTAAGATTGTCGACAAGCGAATTTCGCGGTGATATTTCGAAAAATGTCTCGCTCTGTATGGGGACGTATAGTAACGATTGTGATTTACTTACTGCGCGAGGCGACGTTGAGCTCGTTCGTTTCGTCTTCGGGTCTTCGAGCACCGAGGACGCTACCCAAATCCTCGTTGTCGCTTTCGTATCCGTCGTTCTGGACGTCCTCGACGTAAACAGTGACGTTTCTCCATTCGGTGGTGTGCTCGGTGTCCAAACGACAGGCATAATTTCCACTGTCACTTGCTCGTACGTACTTGAATTTGAGCGCTTGCTTGAGCAGCCTTATCCTCGTCGTTATTTGGTCAATGAGATCGTCACCCTTGTACCAGGACGTCTCGTCGTCGTTGCTCGTCGCGCATCGCAGCACGAGCCTCTCACCCACCGGGACTATCACGTCAGGATTGAATGAATCTGAAACATCGTAATTATCGAGATTTCAGAGAGGATCGAACGTTTCACCGATGCGTTTTGAAAATTTTTGGTTTTTTTTTTCATGTAGAATTAGATACGTCGATTAAGGGGGCTATACCAGTGTGAACGCTGAAAATTTGGGTGATTTTCGGGATTTTTTTTGGAAGAAAAGTACTCGATTGAATGTTTCGGAAAATTGAGAATATCTTTGGCTATATTTGACCTATATTACATAATTTTTTCATAGAAAAATATTGAGATCCAAGCGATGCGCTGCCTACGGAGGCGCCAAAAAAAGTTCCAAAGAAAAGGGACAAAAATGTCGTTAAACTGGAAGATATTTCCTGTACAATGACGTAGGATTTTTCGGAAAATATCGAAATCTAACAAAATGACGTAGTTATGAAAAAAAGTCTGTTTTATTGCCTACAAAAACGTCGTTTTTTTCAATGCCAAATCGTCAATTTTCATCCAATCGAAAATATCCTACGTCATTGTAGAGTAAATATATTCAAGAATACTCAGTTCAAATTTCAAGTCAATCGGATAATTGCTTTTTGAGTTACAACGTCAGCAAATTTGAAAAATCTCATTTCAAGAAAAAACGCGTTTAAAGATATAACTATCGATTTTTGCAAGATAAAATGATAGAGATACGGGTCCGTATTAGCTTGAGGCTCATACGACCCGTTCATATCCCTTGCGAATCTTTCGATTAACGTTAAAATTCCGACGCGGTTTACGATTTTCCATAAGAACGACGCTCTCGCCATTTTCAAATGCATTTTCTTTATTAATCTTTGGAAATTCCTATAGCTTATCGAGCCCTTTTTCAATTATCGTTTAATAATAATCTTATTTACGAATTTCACGTTCATGAATTTTCCGTTTTTCGATTGGAAATCTCATCATCGTTATACGTGTCGCGTTCGAGACCGCACGAGCGATGCCAGAAAATTCGAGTGAAACGTCAATCGACTATGTTTGTCGGGAGGAAAAAAAAGGAACGTTCTCATCTCGAGAGGAGCGTATACGGCGCGTGTTATAAATAACCGGAAACGGCGAAATAACTTATTCAAAATATTAGCCGAAGCGTTATATCGCACCTCCGTAATGACTAACAATTTTCAAACTCGTATCTCTCGAGTCTCGGTGATCTCTGAAGTTTCTTGCTATGTACGCTTCGACGCTATTCTGCGTCTGACCGTGACGCGACTCTATAATTTGCCCATCCTAGCTAAATTGCCACTATGCTGTGCGTATGTGTGTGTGCGCATATATATATATATGCGTTTATATTATTTATATATTATAAATTATATATATATATATATAGCCATGTGGAAAGGATACTTTGAACCCATAACATCTATGTTAAATTAACTATGAGCACAACTGGCCCCTTTTTAGGGCGGTTCGCCATTTCGCATGTCAAGTTTTTCTATACAGGCTCGTAATTATAAGATGGCCATATGTATTTTAAGGGCTTGGCGCGAAAATTTTTCAACTGAGGCAATGTGATTGATGATTCATCCAAGTTCTCTTTAAAAAAAGAATATAGCGTACCTTTGTGATGAGTAATATTCGCAAAAAACATGAGGATTCTGGAAACAAATCGAAAGGAAATTTTGAGTTCAGCAGAATGAAGATAACTATATTACGAAGACGAAATACTCCTAAAAAAAACTTTCTTTACGTGCGATTAAATTTAATTCATCGACTTTGAAATGCATCTTGATCATTTTTCTTCCCGATGACGGGACATACAAAAAAAAGTTTCAGGCGTGTTTCCTATTCGCAATTGTACTTCATTCCGATGTACTCAACGGAGAATTTGAATTTTTTCTTCAAGATGTTTCATTTTTTTGTGGCGAATACTCATTACAAGAATACGCTATATGTTTTTGTCAAAGACGGCGTAAAACAGCTTTGAAAATAATATTTTTCGTGCTCGCGAAATCTCCGCGTAAGACCATTAAAAGCACATGTCCACCTTATTATCGTTATCTTTTATGTAGGTACGCATATAGACATAAATAAACGCATAATGATTTTTCCATCGGTACTTTTATATATACACACACACACACACATATATTTATATATATATATATATATATATATATATATATATGTGTGTGTGTGTGTGTGTGTGTGTGTGTGTGTGTGTGTGTGTGTGTGTGTGTGTGTGTGTGTGTGTATATTCTTCTGCATGCGCGGAGGCATCCTCTACCGCTAGATTTTTTGTCGGAAACGTTCTACGCAATGAAGGGTAATTGAAATATTTTTTTTTCTCTTCAAACACAAGACCATCATTAGGTAATTTGCAACAAAGTTAGTTCTCTTCACGTACGAATGCATCAAGTAAATGTTCACACACACACACACACACACACACACACACACACACACACACACACACACACACACACACACACGCACACGCACGCACACGCACACACACACACGCACACGCACACGCACACACACACACACACACACACACACACACACACGCGCGCGCGCGCGCGGAAATCCCCGCAATGAACGATAATTAAAATATTATTTTTTTCTTTTCAAATACAAGACCATCGTCTATATTTATTTGTGAATGTTATGGCTGCGCGCGGTCATCATTAAGTAGTTTGCAACAAAGTTTGTTCTTTTCACGTACATATCGGATCATATCGATATACATATATATAGAAATGTATATTTACTTGATGCATTTGTACGTGAACAGAAAGTAAATATACATTTCTCTCTCTCTCTCTCTCTACGCGCGCGCGCACACACACACACACACATAGAAATGTATATTTACTTGATGCATGCGTACGTAAACAGAACAAACTTTGTTGCAAATTACTTAATGGAGACCGCGCGCAGCCGTGAATTTTAAGAATAAATATAGGCTCGTTCAAAAATAGACTCGTTCAAAAAGAAAGAAAACAAAACTTATTTAAATTATCGTTCATTGCGTCGAACGTTTCCGACAAAAATTCTGGCGATATGGGATGCCCGCGCACTATGCGCGATAGCAGGCTCATTCATGTTGATTTCGCGGCAAAGACGGAGCGATAAAAAGAGAGGACTATCGTGTTTTGGTAGATTGGTGTTGTCTCGTGTGGTTGGAGGACAGCCAGGACGGAATCGCATTTAAAGCCCCGCAGGCCCTGCCAGCACGTACCTATCGCCTTGTCTCTCTCGCGCTCATTCTCCATGTCGCGGAGCTCGACGCGAGGCTTCTTTGCTCGCGCATGCTCGCGATTTCTCGCCCTCATTCTCTTGCTGCTGGCGGGATGAGCGACTCGTCCCTTTGCCATTCGTTTCTGAGTCTGCTCTTCTTTTGCCATTCTCCTCTCTTCTTTTCTCTCTCTCTCTTTCTCGCTCTCTGTCTTTATGTTTGTTCTCTGCCTCACTTCTCAGTGTACACTCATTCGGTCTCTATCTTCGAAGCAGCAGAGACGTCTCGGTCTCATAGCTGACTCTCCTCTCGGTCGCCGTCGCGGCTTTCCTTCCTGTCTCCAGAATGCACAAACCCTGCTAATTATAGATCTCGGCTAGTGTAGCGATACATTCTTTCTATGTATGGGTGCGCGCGTGTGTGCTTCGGCGGTTTCTGGTGTAGCTCGAACAGAACGGATGACAAACCATCACCGTCCAGACGCTTTTCTCTCTCTCTCTCTCTCTCTCTCTCTCTCTCTCTCTTTCTCTCTTTCTATAAGCAACGGCATCGAGGTTATTTTCCCTCTCTTTCGAGTACAGCATTTTATTCGCCCGGGAGTTCGCCATTTCAAGCAAACGCCAAAATCAAAGAGATCTGTCGCTTTGATTTTCCCCCTTTTCCCTAAGTCACTTCCGCTTTCTATTTCCCCTTTTCGTTCGTACGTGATCTACGCTCGAAGTTCTTATGCTAGTACTGATTGGCGTATAGGGTAAACCGACCAGTGGATGGATGGGGACTAGTGAATAGACGAAAGCTGATTTATATTTACAATAAGCAGAGAATACGAGTTGTCGATGAAAACTAGAATCACCATATTTCAGCAAAAAAGTCACAGGGGTAGATAAAACCGATTTCTCAGTTTCACATCGAATTTTGGCGCCACACGGAGTTTTTCTAGTTTGTGGTGCTGGCACACCGCGCAACTTAGTTACGATACGGCTGGGCGCAGTAGGAGTGGTAAAGGCGAAAACAATAGTTTTTAGGAGTTTTGAGGGTAAGCATTACTTTCGTTACTGAAAATAGAATCGATCGTTGGTTTTTAGCCAACTTTTAAAATAAATTCGTCATAATAGGTTGGAATTAGACATGTTTATTCACTGGCGCTGTATACGCCTCCGAAGTAACTCTAGTGGCGCAGCCCTTGCGGCGAGTTTTAGCTAAACCAAGATTGGTTTTCGTCTGCTAGTGCAGTATGCCGGTCGCCAATCAGGTGTTTGCGTGAATGACAGTACCGCGGGTGATGTTTACGTTGTAAAAACCGTAAACAAATATTATAAATACAACGTCCGAAACATTATGACTATCGTAAGGTTTTCTGCCTATATTACGAAATCCTTTATATAAATTTCCGACGTAAACAATAATTTAAACGGAAATTTTGCTGTACGGCAACAAAATAATTTGTTTGGAGCCTATGTACGCAATTTTATTAACTTTCTCTCCGTCACATATCTTTAGATATGCTTTTAGGGCGAAAGGAAGTCGGGAGGATACATTGAAAACCGCAAGTAATCGTGATTAGTCCCATTACACTATTTTATTTTATTTACAAGCACATTCCATTTACAATGTGAGATCTCAAGCCTAGCTCTTTCGTGTATGTGTCGGTTTGAATTAACCGCCATGCGCCAATCTAAGTTTCGCCGCCGGCAGTCGTTGCGCGGCGCCACCACGAAAGTTTCTTCGGAGGCGTATACTAACCTCCTACAGTGGATGGTCTTTTTCGAGACACAACGGAAGCTTGGGATGGTAAACGAACTTGATGTTTGGGTGCCGCACGAACTGAGCGAAAAGAATTTAATGGACCGAATTTCAGCTTGCGATTTGCTGCTCAAACGCCATCGAAACGAACCATTTTAAAAGCGAATGATTACTGGCGATGAAAAGTGGATTGTCTACAACAATGTCGGTCGAAAAAGATCATGCTGCCACCCAACGAAACGATTAATTCGACCATATACTGCTCACAACTGGCGAAATTAAAGCGAGCAATTGTTCAGAAGCGGCCCGTATCGGCAAATAGGAAGGGCGTTATGTTCCACCAGGGTAACGCTGGACCACACGTTTCTCTGGTGACCCGGAAAAAGTTATTGCAGCTTGGGTGGGATCAGCCCCCTGACACTGGCCTACTATTCTTATACGATAAACGAAAACGCGTTTTGTGCCGGCTTTTTAGTTCTTGAAATCGCCACTACCTAACGTTGGCTGTTGCGTGACAGCGTTCGGCTCTAAATACTTCGATCAGCTGAACGATTCGATACTTTCGTGGCTTTCGCCTGTTATCGTTATGGCGACGTTATTTATTGTGTTCAAATGGAAAATCGTTAGAACGGAAAATCATTCCA
The DNA here is from genome assembly GCA_963210295.1 of Ophion ellenae. NCBI lineage: Eukaryota > Metazoa > Arthropoda > Insecta > Hymenoptera > Ichneumonidae > Ophion > Ophion ellenae. The sequence goes on along the minus strand of OY723391.1, from coordinate 18,172,730 downwards.
AATATATCAATAGATTTTTATTCATGTAAAATATTCGAAACACCGGCGCAACATACATACATATGCATGCCTGTCACACGACTACTAGCGCCACAGTGCGGCTAGGACATTTTGCGAACAGCATTTATCTACCAATGTCAGGGGGCTGGGTGGGATGTTTTGGTTCATTCACCGTACAAGTCCGGACGTTACAGAACAATTTGAGGTCAATATTCGAAAGTGTCACTCATATCAGAATCGAGCTGATTTTTTTTCACCCAAACAACCCAAGCAAACAAACCCAAACACTCCATTGTGAAATATAAACCGAATATTTTCGAAAATGTTCTCACCTAAGTCTCGATGTATATTAGTGTGTTTACTTTTGTGTTGCCCAATATTGGTGACCTATTCGCACATTGTATTTGCATGTTTACATTCTACCGAGAAAAAAAATGTTAATGCATTAAAAACATTATGCGCCATTAAAATATAACTTAATATAAGGTTTTATAATCATAAAGACTTGATAACAAAATTTACAGCCTCTTTTTAGCGGGAGTGACACTTCCGAATATTTACCCAATTTGAATAACAAAACCTTTAGTTCCATCGACGTCCTCAAAAACCACTTGGATGACTTCTTTGCTCAAAGATCTCGTGACTTCCCTGAAAGAGGAATAATGAAGCTCGGAGAGAGATGGCAGAAAGTTATTGAACAGGATGGAACATAGGTCGTGTTCGTTGGGTCTCATCATTTTGATACGAACAAGTGCGCATGCGCATAATAATGCGCAGTTGCGCGTTGCGCATCAAGGCGCATGCGCACTTGTTCGTATCAAAATGATGAGACCCAACGAACACGACCATATTTAGTTAATTACAATCGCTTGTTTCGATAAATATTTCGCGTTTGAAATTCACTCGATTTTCGCTATTATGCATAGACCCAATATATGTGACAATGTTTTTTTTTTATATTCACTAATCCACTGCTACAGTTATTTTTAGTTCTTCGACTAAGCTTTGATGTTTTCGACTAAAACGACGATAAACTCATGTTACACTGAATTGATTCTGAATCTTTATTCTCTCTTCGATCTTCTCCGACGGGATGTGCGAAGATGGGCCGGTGCACGAGCGCAGGTTGCGTCAACGGTCGTCTCTCCCGTCTATTTTCCTTCGCGAAGTTGCGCCGCACGTGTGATCGCGATGGGTTTTCGGGCGCGGCGGCGGCGCGTGTGAAATCCTCTCAATCTCTTGTATATTTGTTCGATTCAGGGAGTGTGCGCGTGCTGCACCGCGACAGTGGGCAATTGTTCTCGACGGAAGTTTTTTTTGTTCGTCGAACGAGAGCAATTGCCGCGATCTCGTTCGCGTCGGGTGAAGTATACGTAAGATGGAAGAAAACATCCTGTTTCGCGGGACTCGGCGGGGGGGGGGGGGGGGGAGTGGGCGTTGCGCCGGTAACGGACACCGCGGTGTCGCTGCAACAGTCGTCCCGTTGTTCGCGATCGGTTATTTTGCCTAGTGAGTGAATTCTCGATTCGAGTTTATTTGTCGCTCTGCGTAGTTCCCGTTCTCGACGTCGTTCCGGCGTGCGCGTCCCACGCGATCTCTCCCTTCTGCGTCTGGCCAACACGTGCTCCCTCTGTGTGTATAATCAAAAAGCTCTCGCGATCTCTAGTCGCGCTCCACCCCCACTTCTTTTTTTGTCCCCCCCACTTACTCTCGTCGTTCTTCCTGCTTTTCGCGCGAGCCTCACGTTTCCGGCTCTCCACGGATATTTCGCTGATTCCGTAACGCTTTTCTTCCTTTTTTCGGCGTTACCGAGGGCTTTCGATTCGAAATTCGTGGCACGAGGAGCGACGGAGTAGCGTGACGTCACGAGGGCCATCTGGTCGCGACGCCGCGCGGACGCCAGGAATAGCACGATCTTTCGAGACGAAGTCTCTCGGCGCTTCGCCGTCTCACGAAATTCGCGAAATGGGATTAAGGGAGGGAGGAAAAGAGGAGGAGGGGAAAGATCGTAGATACGAGACGACCATTCGTCAGCGTAAATTAAACGTGAAATTGTTGCAACACTTGTGTACATGAACAGCCAAGTTTATGGACGCACTTATTGAATTTTTCATCGCGAACGGAATGAAGTCTTGAGATTTTCGAAATCAAATATTGACGTTCCCGATACTGCGATCGTATGGCAATAGATAATGCTCCAGAAACGGGGAATTTGAAATATTTTTCGTTTCGTAACGTACAAACGAGAGCGACCGAAGAAGAGAGAGAGAGGGGGAGAGAGAGAGAGAGCGTTAAAAAAAGGTTTCGACTATATCTCGACGACTACATAGTATTTTCGTGTTTGTTTTCTCACGTCGCGACTCGCGGGCGACCGCACGGCTATCCCGCTCGAGAAACACGAGTGATCTCCACCCCCCCCCCCCTCCACTTTTTCCCTTTCTGCCTTGGGTCCCCTTTCGGTCGTACTTTTCGTGACTCCGGAGATTTCGCGTTTACCAAAACACGCACAAAACATTTCGCGGGGTGAATTCGAAGGGATCATTGTTATTATTATTGTGACGAAGAGGCGGTTGGAAAAGGAGGAGCGACGCCGATCATTTTCGTTTCTAAGAAATTCGTTCGTGCACAGCCTTCGGGCGTTATTGGTTCTAACGTTATATTTATATGGCCGCGCGGCTTTCGAACGAAGTCGCTCACGTGCGCGCATGCGCCACGCCGGATCTAGCAGAAAATCAGCGGTATACGCGCTACGTGTTTTACAAACGAAAAAAAAAAACACGAATTCGTTACAAAATCAATTTGGACGCGCGCACTTTGTACGTTGCGTAATTTTCTATTTTTAATCTCGTGGGGAAAACCTTCGTTTCTGGACCGTTTTTGCACGAGTGTGCGTGGTAGAAATTCAATTTAGTCTCTGTAGAGTTTTTTTTAACTTTCTGCATTATGCGCTCTCTTGTATTCCGCGATTAGAGTAGGTCGCGACCTTTGGGCGAGGAAAAAATCCGCTGGTTTTCATGATTTTGTTTCGAACGAAAGATTTCTGTGCCATTTTTGAGACTTGAGGTATGTTTTATTACTACTTTTGGCTTTTACACGGTATTTTTTTTGTCAATCTTTAAACATGGGGGAGGTATGGCACAGTCTGCTAAACTGCATTTTGAAAAATGGCGTGAGGTATAGCTAAAAAACTAATCCACAGATTCTGATGAAATTTGGTATAAATCTTTCTAATCTTATTGTTCAAAACAAGACCCTAAAAAATGTTTTTTATTGCAAAATGTGGCAATTTATTTCGGAAAATTCAGTATTTTGTTTCAACTTTAATTCCATCATTTTTGTTTCAACTTTCATTGAATTGATTTTCAACATCTCTCACTTTTTCTTCGTTCATATTTTGCGTATGAGATTTAATGGGAGAAAAATCTTCGTTAGTTCGTTGGCAGAATATGAACCAAAAAGGGAAAAATGTTGAAAATCGACGAAACGTTACGCTTTAAAAAAATATTGAATTTTCCGAAAAAAATGGCTGCATTTTGCAATTTAAAAAAAAACACTTTTTTCATTTTCAAAAACATTTAGGGCAATGTTTTAGGCACTAAGATTAGAAATATTTATTCGAAATTTCATCTGTTATTTAGCTGTACGTCAAGCCAGTTTTGAAAATGCAGTTTAGAAGAAAAAAATTGTGGAAAATCTTTTCCTTAAAAAGAAAAATCATGAAAGCCAGCAATTTTTTCCTCGCCTAAAGGTGTCTCCCCCCCTAAAGCACCCAATTTTTCACGAAAGACTGTACTGAGTTGCATTTTTTAAATTTCTCGCGTTTCATTTTTCAGATTTGAGCTACGAAAATCACGCAAACATTTCTTATTTAGCAATCTACAAACAAATTTTCAAAGCATGATTCTGGATCATAACGAAAACAAGAAATTGGGAAGATTTTTTTTGCATTCTTCAACCCCATAGTTGCACGAGATTCGACATTATATCGCGGGAAGACGTAGTTCGAATAATTGAAACTACGAAGTTGATTTTTCATTGCATCGTTTTATAGCTGTCTTTGAATTGCAAAAAAAAAAGTTTGTAAAAATCCAAAGTTCGCAAAGTTGCCTATTTCGGTAACACTAAATATAAATCAATAATAATAATAATAATAATAATTATTATTATTATTATAAAAAAATAATTAAATAATCTTGTGACATAAATACAAATAGGCATAATTATTAATGACTCAAAATTCCATTCCGGATGTATAAAACATTCGCTGACGCAGTTTTTTTGTTCATAATAATCATCGATAGTGTTATACTTTTTCAAGCTGGTAGTGGTTCAACACAGAAGTTTTTCTTATTTACGTGAAAAAATATAAAAATGTATAATTTTGCCCTTTAATTATATTTTTTATGAGAAATTAGCATCTACGGAATAAATCTATACCTCGTGGGCACTTTTTGTGAGGTTCATTGAAAAAAAAATTCGTAAACCGTCATTTAACTCAACTGACTCAACTCCAACCCCCTTGGAGTAACTTGATCCCGCGAATTCAATCAGAAAACTTTGTATAGGTATTTGTATGCGTGTATACAGGTGTACGTCGGCGTACGAACGTGAAACTGTGTGTGTGTGTGTGTGTGTGTGTGTGTGTGTGTGTGTGTGTGTGTGTGTGTGTGTGTGTGTGTGTGTGTGTGTGTGTGTGTGTGTGTGCTTTTATATGTATGTGTATATACGTATATAATTGTATACGTTTTTTATATGTTATGTGTATATACGTATATGATTGTATACGTATATACACACCATACCATCAATTTGGGACGTTGGGACTCGCGAGAACGGTAAACCATAAAGGTATATAAAGAAATAACCACCTATCGCAGCAACGTGTGGTCTCTCCGTTGTAAACTCCTGAGTTATATATCGATAGCGATACAGCTCGCGTGGTTCTATAGATAGATTGTGCAGCTTCACTCTCCCCGGGGCACGCGCCGGCCGTAAATTAATTCGGGACTTTTTCCGCGTGTGTATGCGTACAACGCGCACCACACGTGCGTGTACGGCGAACGGGCCACGCTCTCGGCCTGGCGCGCTCGCGCGCTCCCGCGGCTACTTAGCGCACTACATCTCCGCGCCGCTTCTCCCGTACACATTCTCGCCGGGCGTGCCGTTTCTGCAACGCTTTTTCGCCATTCCAGTATTTTCATTCTGGCACGGCACGCGGTCACGCATGTCGCGCGGAACGTTTCGCCACGAAACGTTCCGAAGCTTTGGCAACATTGATGCCTTGTTTTTGTTTGGGGACGGGGGCCAATCGATAAGTGGATCGATTTTTTCGTTTTACGTTGTTTTATTAAAGATGGAGAAGAAAATCGAGGATGTAGAGAAGGTTGGGCCGTTCGCTAGTTTTTGCTTGCGCGCGGCGAATTTTGGGATTAAACGATGGCCACTGAATGTTTACAAGTGTCTCAAAAATGCTTCCTTCGTATGGTATTTATTGCTTCGTTTCGTCGAAATCCTTCATTTTCGGGTTAAAAACTCTTCTTGAACCTGTCATTCATATTCGTGAAGAGTTTTTTTAAATTAAGATTTCTCGAATATTTGAGAAACGTTGATTTGGAAATTTGAGAAACTAGTCAATCCTTAACTGTAACGAATCATCTAAGTGTTGACAAATTCCATATTGACATTTAATCCTTTTTAAAATCAATGTGACGTGACGGCTACAAATCGTTCTATGGCCTTTTAGTGCAATTCATGCAAACTGGATGGCGTTAGTTGGATCAGAGTTTGTTCGAAGCTCACTCATCGAGAGATTGCAAGATTCGAGGGTGCGTAAAGTATGCGAAAATCGAAATAAATACGAAAACGAACTGTGCGTGAAAAATATAACGTAGCTTTGTGCTACAACAAGCAAACAACTACTACAAAGTATCTCTTATCTGAATCATAAAGGAATGCTGCGACACAATGTAACATGTCTGTTGCACTCCCTTTATTGCTTTATACCTAGCCCTAATTAAATGTTACAAAAATAAACAACGCGTGTTTTTTTATTTATTAAAGTTTACCATGAAGTCAACAATTTTTTTTCACATTGTTGAGTTATGATGGGTTATATGGTCGACAATGACCGAAGAAAAAAAAACGAAAAAATCCTTAATCAAAATTCCTTGAATTAAAAAAGAAGTTATATTGATTGTTGTCTCAACTCAACAAAGAATTGTTTTTTTTGAAGATTCATCGTATTTTTTTCTCGTTTATTGTGGATAATTTCTTAATTAAAGTTTCTTTATCCTTCGCACTCGGGGCTTTTTCGCTCGGATAGTAAGTGGTGAGCGAGACTCACTTCTTGAGTGCAGAGGGTTCTTTTTTGGTTTAAAGTTCAAAAGTGAGGTTTGTAGAAAAATGTCTTATTTAAAAAGAGCACCTATGTAACTTCTTTTTTATATTGGACAAAGAATTGTTTTTTGATGATTTTTTCGCATTTCTTTTCGATTATCGTCGACTATTTCTTAAGTGAAGTTTTTTAAGCTTCTAAATTAAGGTTTAAATTAAAATTTTCAAATTTAAATCGAATTCATCCGCTGTTAAATTCAGCAAAGAATTGTTTATTGAAGTTTTATCTTGATTGTTGTCGACCATCTCGAGAACACATTGCACAAATAATCGCCTCGGCGTTTCTTCGAAGACGCGGAAAAGAATTTTCGAGTACGAAGAAGCAGGCGAAAAAAAATGAAATCTCGATTACACGAGGTAATTTACCGCGTGCCTGGTCACGTGCGTTTTATTCATAATTCGATCTCATTCTTGCTGTGCTTTGTGACGGAGTGAGCGTGAGATAAAGACAGAAATAGAGAAAGAGAGACAGAGAGAGAGATAGAGCTTTTAAAGTCACGGCGATGACAAAGGTTTCTCGCTTTTTGTCTTCTGGCCCCCGTGTCCTTGGCGTCTTCACTGGTGCAACTCGATCACTGCTGGAATCTCAGCTGAGAGATAATCGCCGGAACGATTCAACGTCCGAGCGCGCAAAGGGCCCGATTAAAATTCCACCCCCACCTCCTTCTCTCGCCCCACCGAGTGAAGTTGCCGAGCGCAGCGACGGATTCGAGACGACTGCAGATAATCGGCGGGCGATATAAATCAGAAATAAATAAATCCCATGAAAATATAGCTCCGCAGCGCCATTCCATCGCGTGTGGCCACAACGAAATCTGTCTCAAGGCAAATTTGACGTGGACGAGAACATCGATACCGGTTTTCGATGATATCGAAAAACCGGATTATCGGACCAAAAATCCGATACTCCAATAATACCGATATTAGAGTTGAAAAAAATAAATATAATTTTTATTGTTTTCATTTAGGTACGGTCCTCTCTGCTCCTTACGTTTTTAATCACGGCTTCACATAAACATCGGAATATCGAAATACCGGTATTCCGATATTACAACTTGTTGATATCGAAATAATTCCGGTGATGCAAAACAGTCCCGATAGTACAAGCTCTAACATAACCTCAAAACAACTCGACTCCGTGGAACTGAGAAAATGTGTCTACGCTGTCAAATGTTTAACCGTTCGAGTTCTCTCGCAAATAAAACCGAACAATATTTACGTATGCGAGACCAATTATTTTTCTTGCCCCATTCGAAGCCCGGAATTGCGCGTCTCCGAAAGCTGCGTGAAAAAAGGGCTCGAGGCCAGATGGCGTTCGCGACGACGTTGTTACGCTACCGGCGCGCGCATACGCCGGACTAACCCCTCGTCGCTCGCTGTTTCTTTCGTTCTACAATTGGCCGATAATAGTCGCGCCCATCATCGCGTCGCTTAATACATTTAATAGACAAAGGATCCCCGTCAGGGGTTCTCATTTGTCTTGGTGATTCTTCGTCTCGGTGGATAAAACATCGTTTTCGAGACAGCTCCTTATACGTATGCAGCGACGTTCCAAATATGTAGCATTTTGGGAGTCTGACGTTTTTTGGATTCCGGTGACATTTTTCATGCCGTAGAAAGATGTTATTGGTGGCATCGGACGATCGGAAGATCTGTATAGACGTTTAAGGGTTAGGATATTGTGAAAATTACGAATAATCGTTCCTTGAGGCAACTCATATTGAAGAGGAAGGTTTAACAGATGG